>CM052203.1:1048843-1081222 GCA_028455805.1 Lasioglossum figueresi
ATATAGCCACCCAGTTTTGTATTCCCTCTTAAAATTTGATTCACAACTAGACTGCGGATTTTATGGATTTATAGATTGCAAGGGTCCGGGATTCCATTCCCGATTTCTAAATATGCAAAAATTGGGTTTCTTAGTACTCAAAATCGCTAGATGACACATCAATCTAGGGAACTATTTGCTTCAAAAGTCCTACTCTTATGTTTACTACGCGTAATTCTCATTATTTAGCAGCATGTCGCGTAGCTGTAAGAAGCAATGGACAGACGACGGTGCTGCCGCCTATCGTGGCTGTCCATATGCTGTCGAATAATGAGAATTACGCGTCGTAAACGTAAAAGTAGGACTTCTGAGGCAAATAGCCCCCTAGATTGATGTTTCTTCTAGCGATTTTGACTACCAAGAAACCCCGTCTTTGCATTATTGAGAAATCAGGAGTCGAATCCTGGATCCCTGCAATCCTCGCGTACGTATACGTGGTCTAGCAGCGCGCGAGGGTACTATGGTGACTGTGTGCAGTCACGAGCGAGTGTCGTCTGTCTAGAAGATGCAGTCCTTAAGAAACATTTCCAAGTGAAAGTTGTATCGAACGGACCCGTAGCCGCGAAGGAGAAGGTTCACCGTCGCTGTCTTCCTGTCACATCTCATTACCATGCTACGGGTCCGTAATTATGACAATTAGCATGGTAATTAAGAAAATTGCCATTTGCCTTGTTTTCGCGCGCAGAAACTCGATGATGATTCTGTTGCGTATACGTGTGAGTCGTTGACTGTTTCGTGCAACCGAACGAACACTCATTCTTTCGTTGTTCATCACCGCCTTCATCCTTCTGCTGTTTTCCTCTGCCGGTTCCTGACTTCATTCTGCCACTCCGCGGCTTTGCATTCAATTAAAGTTTAATTAGTCAAGTCGACTTCCTAATGACGCCGCGCCGCGCCGCACCGCCTTTTCTCGCTCGCGGAGACACACAAAACAACGAAGAACACTTTCGTGCTATTGTTCCGCGAGATACGGTCGAATTTTCTCCGGTGATTGGTCGTTGGTTCTCTTGTTTCCTACCTGTGGACATTGTTTTAACTATATACATACTGTACATTAAAATTTTTAAGAATATAAAATAATAGAATAGAAAGATCGATAGGATTATTATTTTATATTCTCGATGTTCTGTCCCCATTCTGAATTCTACAAAATGATTTACGATCATACTGTTTCCATAAAGATCTAACTGAACACTCGAGCATGATTTATAAAGATTGAAATTAATCATTGGATCGCTTTGCCAAATATTTTAATATCCTCGAGTTTAATAAGTTGATCGCGAACCGCGCAGAGAATATGTTTAATGCATAGTCATATTTTATAGCGCTCCGCAGATTCGTGGCTGATCTAAATGCATGGAAACGCACAGTTTGCTTGCGTCAAATAATGAAACGCACCTTGAAACGTGTTCGTCTGCGAGGAGTTAATATTTTATAGACTAGCGGAATAATGAATTGAATATATCTGTTCCGTAGAGCGTAAGAATTTCAACGGGGTAAGAGATTCGAAATACCGGAGAGATAATTGCTCCGGTTGTAATATATTTTTCATCTACGACACGCGTGATAACCGGAGTTATTCAACTCTGTTTGATGAATCTCGGCGCGGCTGTTTATTTTTCTCGAACGCATTACACGTATAATGATATATCAAAAACAACTTCGAGATAACGTTTAATTGAAATGGTATCATTACGGGTAACCATCGTACGTGTCTTTGCACAGTCACGCACGGTGAAACGGATGCATTCCTCGACGATACGCACGCCAGCGAGCGTCATGGAGTCATTCTTGGTTCCCATGGGCCCTGACTCGGTACCCTAAAAACGCTGTCACGTGCTCGAACGCGGCCGGACAATGACTCGAAGATGCCCAGCGTGCGTGGACTTAATAAATCTCTGTGGGTGGCTCGCGTTTCGGGCGAATCAACGAATTGGTGCGTTTCAACCACGGAATTTAGATTAAATGAATTTTAATCGGGGTCTTTCCGTTTCTTCCACCTGCAGAAAATACCGCTGTCCGACAACGACAGCTGACCGTTCGGTGGTTATTGAGGCGAATTAACCCAGCGGAATGGTAATCGCGAAGGCGGTAAAGAGCATCGCGATGCATCGTCGGCGCGCGTTTGCATCAATCGCGTCATATAAATGCGTATTGACCGGCAAGCTTAATGGCGAGTGTCGCGCTGAATATACGGCCCGCGGGGCCCACACACCGTGCACACACTTGCCGCAATTTTATCGTCGAGAAAGAAGCTACTGTGCATAAACGATCGGCCGCTGCTCACTGACCTCGTACACCTGGCTGACCATCAAGCTAGACGCACTGTCAAGCGGCAGCAAGAGCCAGCACGCTCGCTGCGCCTTCCTGTGCCCGTCAGGATGTTGCGATCGGCAAAGGGAGCCGGTGTGTCGGTCACGAACCACCAAAACGAGCTTATTAACGCCGACCTCCGATCCGCCGCGATAAACACCCTTTAAAGAACTTCTACTCTTTTCGTGTTTACGCGAAGATAGACTGTATACACATAGGGCCTGTTTTGAAAGGGCACTGATCATTTGCTAACACATTAAACCTTTCGCTAGATTTGCTGCACACAGTAGATACTTTGAACACAGTGTGCAGGATATCTACGAAGATCCATAAAGGTCAATGGTGCAGTTTCTACAATGACATTGATAATTTCCTAGACGATTAAACCTTTCGCCAGAGTTATCTCGTACAGTAGACACATTAAAAATGTTGCCTTTTTTGCGATATCGTCGATCTAGTACCCTTTCTTAAGCTTTCTTGCTGAAAGCTAGCTTACCGATATTTTTCTTAAATACTGCATCTCCTACACAGACGACACTCGCGCGTGACTGCACACAGTCACCACAGTAGAGTTACACACCGCTAGACCATGTATACGTACGCAAGATTCGCAAGGGTCCGGGATTCCACTCCTGATATCTCAATAATGCCAAAACGGGCATCTTAGTAGTCAAAATCGCTAGATAAAACATAAATCTAGGGGGCTATTTGCCTCAAAAGTCTTACTTTTAGGTTTACGACGCGTAATTCTCATTATTCGGCAGCATGTCGCGGACCGCGAGAAGCAAGGGACAGGCGACGGTGCTACCGCCTATCGTGGCTGTCGATAGGCTTCCGAATAACGAGAACTACGCGTCGTAAACGTAAAAGTAGGAGTTTCGAGGATTTGCGAATCTTAGAGGACAAGGTGGTATAATATAGACACCCACTCTTGTAATCCCTCTTAAAATTTGATTCACAACTAGACTGCGGATTTTATGGATTTATGGATTGCAAGGGTCCGGGATTCCTCTCCTGATCTCTCAATAATGCAAAAACGGGGTATCTTAGTAGTCAAAATCCCTAGATGAAACATCAATCTAGGGAACTATTTGCATCAAAAGTCCTACTTTTATGTTTACAACGCGTAATTCTTATTATTTAGCAGCATGTCGCGGAGCCTCGAGAAGCAATGGACAGGCGACGGTGCTGCCGCCTATATGTAAACGTAAAAGTAGGACTTTTGAGGATTTGCGAATCTTAGAGAAGAAGGTGGTATAATATAGCCACCCACTCTTGTATTTCCTCTTAAAATGTGATTCACAACTGGACTGCGGATTTTATGGATTTATGGATTGCAAGGGTCCGGGATTCCTCTCCTGATTTCTCAATAATGCAAAAACGGGGTATCTTAGTAGTCAAAATCGCTAGATGAAAGATCAATCTACTGGGCTATTTGCCTCAAAAGTCTTACTTTTACGTTTACGACGCGTAATTCTCATTATTTAGCAGCATGTCGCGGACCGCGAGAAGCAATGTACAGGTGACGGTGCTGCCGCCTATATGTAAACGTAAAAGTAGGACTTTTGAGGATTTGCGAATCTTAGAGAAGAAGGTGGTATAATATAGCCACCCACTCTTGTATTTCCTCTTAAAATGTGATTCACAACTGGACTGCGGATTTTATGGATTTATGGATTGCAAGGGTCCGGGATTCCTCTCCTGATTTCTCAGTAATGCAAAAACGGGATATCTTAGTAGTAAAAAAACGCTAGATGAAAGATCAATCTAGGTGCCTATTTGCCTCAAAAGTCTTACTTTTACGTTTACGACGCGTAATTCTCATTATTCGGCAGCATGTCGCGGAGTCTCGAGAAGCAATGTACAGGCGACGGTGCTGCTGTCTATATGTAAACGTAAAAGTAGGACTTTTGAGGATTTGCGAATCTTACAGGATAAGGTGTTATAATATAGCCACCCACTTTTGTATTCCCTCTTAAAATTTGATTCACTAGCCTGCGGGTTTGATGGATTTATTAACCCTTTGCACTCGGAGCTATTTTAACTCGAAAATTAAATATTTCTTCGACCTAGACTATTTTCATTCTCCATGATTTTTCAAATTTTATGGATATGAAATTGGTGTAATATCTCAGACAATAACTAAATGTTCAGTAATTGATTAGAATTTTGAATAACGGTACAGCAATTTTTAATGTTGACTCTGAGTCACCACTCGAGTGCTGAGGGTTAATTGCAAAGACGGGGTATTTTAGTAGTTAAAATTGCTATCAAAGATCAATCTAGGGGGCTATTTGCCACAAAAGTCCTACTTTTTCGTTTACGATGCGTAATTCTCATTATTCGGGAGCATATCGGTATCCACGATAGCCGGCAGCACTGTCGTCTGTCCATTGCTTCTCGCGGCTCCGCGACATGCTGCCAAATAATGAGAATTACGCGTCGTAAACGTAAAAGAAGGACTTTTGAGGCAAATAGCCCCCTAGATTGATCTTTCATCTAACGAGTTTGACTACTACGAAACCCCGTCTTTGCATTATTGAGAAATCAGAAGTGGAATCCTCGACCCTTGCCATCCTCGCGTACGTATACGTGGTGTGGCGGTATGTGAGTGTACTGTGGTGACTGTGTGCAGTCACGCTTGCCGATAATCCGGTGACAAAACTAGCAAGGAACTAGAATCTAACTATATTTTGGGTCGAAACATGGGTTGTGTCCCGCGACTTTTTGTCCTTATACGAGCATATTTTGAGCTGCACGAAGGTTCATTTGATAGAGGAAGGTTCAAAAATCGAGAATTTTTGCTCTACTTTGGACACTCATATTATTATGTTTAAACATAATCTCGTTCGCTCATGACCAGCGCGATCTGCGCTAACCTTCCTCTATCAAATGAACCTTTGTTCATCTCAAACTATGCTCGTATCAGGACAAGAAGTCGCGGGCCGCAACGCATTTTTCTACCCACAATCTAATAGTTAGATTCTAGTCCCTTGCTATTTCTGTCACGTGGATATCCTTCCACCTTAACTTCCCGAATGATATTTCTACAAGGGTGCCGCGTCTCTGTTGAGCAACTATGTACAAGAAAGAAATGGTTTGTTACGTATACGAACGCTACCGTTGGCGACTCTTGACCCTTTCGGAGATATGTGTCGAAACAGAGGGCCTATTTAAGAACAAAGGGTTACTTCCCTCTTAATTCCGCAATACTTGGTACGCGTACCTCTGAACTGGAAGGAACGAGCTGTTGAGGGGTTTTAGATTGAAGCTAAAGGGTACTGTCCTGCTCAGCCAAGCCGCTATGGGAGGGTGTCGGTCGGTTGTCGGGCAAGAAATGGCAGAAACAGCGAGCAGCCTCGGCGCGTTTGCATGCGAGAGCGAGCATTCTGAGAATTTCTCGCATCGTCTGTGCGACGTGTACGCCACCGTGTAAGTTTGCATGCACGCTTGTAATATCGGCAACAAAATCTCTCTCCTCGCGGCTTCCTACGAGAGACAGGTACACGCGTATGTACAACAGAGTGTATTCACCTGGCCGCGTCGTTACCTGACACATACTTGCTACCTAATCACGGGATTGTCTGGGCATCTCTTTATGCTGATTCAACGAATCGTCAAGATGAGCAATCAAGATTTCCAAGGAAGATCCATATTCACGAAGAATACGAACCTCGATCCTCGACTACTAGCTCCTGTAAGTATACTTTCTACAGGCGCAGCGCGGCGCGAGCAGATTCTTATGCAAATACAGAATTTTTATGAACGGATTCGCGAACGACGGGATTGAATACAGAATTTTTATATTCTATTATTGTTCTCGTTATCGCGATGCGATGAGAAATACATTGTTTTATGTAGCTACGCCATGGAACTGTTTACTTTATTGTGATCCGTGCGAGTGGCGCACGTGAAGCCACGATCTAATTATACGTAATTAGTCCAATTTGCAACTGGGTTTCTTCTTCGTAAGGCTAATATTCACGACTGTAACCAGAGTCAACACCGCACGTTGCATTCTTTTCTAGTTTCAGGGGTGTGCGACATCCCGGTCGGGACGGGAATTTTTCTCGGAATCGGGACGGAATACCGGATATTTTAGGAATCCCAAAAATTTCGAAATCCCGAAAATGTTCAGGATTCCCGAAGTTGTACGGGATTCCCGAAAATATCTGTGATTCCCGACATTTTTAAGTTTCTCCATGCTTCCAATAATTATAAGAATCCGAAAGCTCGAAGAACACAAAGGATTCGGCTTGCTGAAATTTTCAAGAATAACGACACTTTCGGGAATCCCAAATATTATTCGATATAATAAAATAAACTCTATATCTCGATCGTCAAAATGTTTAAATATTTAGAATAATTTTCTCAGCGCTACGGTTTCGATCAAATTCTACACTATATAGCTAATTTGTAACACTCCAAACGTATCTCGATTCGGATTTGAATCTTGTTACGTCTAGGACGAAACACCACCTTTATTTCCTCCCATAGAAAAACACAATTCTGTAGCAACGTGGTCTCATATGACGTAACAAGATTCAAATCCGAATCGAGATACGTTTGGAGTGTTACAAATCAGCTATATAGTGTAGAATTTGATCAAAACCGTAGCGCCGAGAAAATTATTCTAAATAATTATTCTATATCCCGCACATTGTCGGGAATCCCTAACATTTTTGGGATCCCGTATATTCTCGGAAATCCCGAACATTTTACGGGAATCTCGCACACCCCTAGTTTCTGTACGTAGTTTCGAGAAAAAGAAATGTTTAAGTGTCTGTCAATTTTTCTGTTTTTCACGGGAATGCTCGTTTCAGCGCAACGGCGCAGGGAAGCAACGATTAACGAAAGCGCACGGTCCGTTAACATTGATAACAATAATCGAGCTCGCGAGGCGCGAACGCGAACCGCATTTGAATCCCCGTAAATTTGTTTAGCCCTGCTTTCGCGTGGGCGGCACGTCCCCTTCGCCGCGTGCACGTTTTAAAGAAAACGCGGCGACAAAACGCTTTGCAGAATCAGAGTGCAGCCCGGCCAAGATAGAATAGGGTAATTTGGGGTTGCTACGTCCGCGGAATGTGAAACGAGGTCAGCTTGCCCCGCGTCTCTCTTTGCCTTTCGGCTTCCTTTGCCCCGCGCACGGCCAATTTCACCATTGCGAAAGGACCGGGCACAATGCCTCCGCCATGCCGTTGGCTCCAGAGATGCGGAAGAACGGCTGCCATAAATGTACCGACAACTACATGTCGCTTTGTCACTCCTTCGCGATTATTTTCCCAGTCGGTGACATTCCCATCCTCTAAACTCACCAAGATATTCTCACATTTATTTATGCTTTACTTTTTAGTTTTTCCACGATCCTCGCTAATTGATCGGCGCGGAAATACGGGCGAGACAGGCGAAGAAGGGGAACCGTATTTCGATAGGGCTGTGTCGGCAGCGTAGCCGCGTTTTTATTGCATCTGCAATTAACGTTATAATGAAGTCAATTCGTTTAATTTGTCGGTTTGTTTCCAGAAAGAAGGGCACTGCAATAATTCGTTGCGGCCCCCGTTCGCCGGGCAGTTCTACAGAGAATAGGCAATTTGTGTTTAATTATTTAAATAAATGTATGCCGTGACGGTGGACGTTCGTTACCAGGCAAATGAGCGAAACGGTAACACGCGATGCCCAGGCCTTAGCTCCGGCGATTCTTTGTAACCACTTGCGCCGCTTGCGGAGCCCGGCCTATTAGCATTGCTCATGATTCCGCCGATAGTAACAGGCTTTTCTCGGAAATCTCGTCTTTCCCCTTTGCCTTCAACTCTTCCCTACCCATCATATTTCGTATATATGAGTTGGAACTCGCTTGCTACTCCGTTCGAGCTCGCTAATCTGCTCGATCCTTGCCTCGATCGCGTTTCTTTGTTTCAATCGATCTTTATTTTTCTTTTCTTTTTCATCTAGGAAATCTCTCGTGAGATTTATTATCCACGTAATGTATATTACAGAGTAACGCAGAGTGTAGTGTATATCGAGAACATTAGTAACATTAAAAAGAAAGACCCTTAGGCACGTAGATTAAAGGATTTAAATATATGCACGCTTTAATATTAGGTTCAGTTATTAAGCAACCGCTACGTCCAACGGCAATTGAAATCCTGCTCTGAATCGGTCTTCATTAGTTAAACATATCGTAAAATAACAAAATAGTTTAGTCAACGAAAAGTTGTAGAGGGAAATGGAAGAAACACAATTTTCGACTTTGTGCGGACTAGTTAGGAGGTAAACGTACTAAAAGTCACCACTCCTAGGAGGTGAGGGGGGTGTAGGGGTGCACGTAGAAGGACTCTTTTTCGGTTTTTCGCTTATATCTCGAAAACTATGCGTCCTACCAATTAGACTATTCTATGGAAAATTAAAGCTTACAAAATTTTCCACAAGATTGATCTCATCAAGTTTTTTGCTATCTCACATAGTTTCCGAGATATCAGCGCTCAAAATTCACTAATTTTGAAAAGAAACGTTGCCTCACGTTTTTTGCCGTATTAAAACGCTATATTTTACAGCGATAAAATGTTTATATCATATCCGGTGTTATAAAGGGTGTCCTAAAATTTACGCAAGATTTGAATTTTGCACAGCGTGACAGCTGACAGATCAGGGATATTAGAAATGGAGTGCTACACGAAAGAACAACGCGTTCTTATTGTTGAGCAATATTCTAATAATGAAGGTTTGGCAGCTACAGTTCTCAAGTTTCGTACAAAATATGTTCGGAATAGCGATTTAACTTGATCAACTGTGAAGAGAAACTGTGAACTCAAAAATTCAGGGACTTTTCTTTGGGGTTTTTTGAAGTCTAAGGTTTATGCCAACAAGCTCACGACCACCCACGCCTTGAAGGAAGAAACTGAGCACTGTATCAACGAAATTCGGCCACATTTATGCGAAACGGTCATGGAAAATGTCGACATAAGAGCGCGTATGTGCCAGCAAAGTCGTGGACGCCATTTACCCGATATGCTATTCGATACATAACCCTATACTAATAAAATTGTTAATGCTTTCGGCGCAATGGTTCGATCATTTGTTACTAATTTATAAAGCCATTTTGCAAATTATTCTATGATCGTATACGTTCTTGCTTAATGTTTACTGTTTACCTCAGTGTCTCGATAACCGGCACGCACTCAACAAGTAGTACAGTGACACGTCGAATTTATTAATAAATGTTGATGTTCTCGGCGCTACGGTTTCGATAAATTTCTACTGATAAATCAAAAAACAATTTTGCAGATTATCAAATAATCATCGACGTTTCGATTCTAGTTTGAATCATTTTCAAGATGTATTTGCCTTGCGTTTGTAAAAATATAAATTTGTTGTACAATTTTCAAAATGCAATATTAAACTGCTTAAATGTAATAACAAAAACTTGTTTGCAATATTGTTCATAAAACCAACTTACTTGTTTTTTATGTGATTTAATACTTTAAAATGGACATCGTGACACACGTGTGTCATCGATGCATGTTGTTAAGACACTGAATACATTCGAAACGATCTAGGTTATCCCGATCAATATTAGGCGGTAAATTTGAAAAACATAATGTCTTTTAGACCATTAATGTGAATATACCAAAAACGGTAAATTCAATTATTGACATTCAACTTTTATTGGAAGAATTTCATACACATAATTGTATGTAATATACGATTGTTTAGTGATTCGAGAAAATAACTAACAGGCTATTTAGGTTGGAAAGAATGAAAGAATTTATTAATGTTCGTCATAAAGCTAGTGAGTAGTTTATTACTAGCATTATTCCCTTTCTCTGTTATGTATTCTTAAATTTCAAAATTTTCTTAATTTGTTTTAATATAAACATTTCTTCACAGACGCAACTCTAGTAAACCTCGAGGATGATCTAAATGTAGATCGAAACGTCGCAATCACTTTAGTAATTTGGAAAAGTGGCTTTACAAATTAGTAACAAATGATCGTACCCTTGCGCCGAAAGCATGAACAATTTTATTAACAATAAATACGATCGATAGAAAACTATAAATAACCCTATACTGTATAATTTATGAAACAATAAAAAATTCACAATTTCTAATTAAAAACCTGTGTTTTCTATCAAAATTACTTCTTGCGTGAATTTTGGGACACCCTTTAATTTGCACCATGGTTAGACATTTGTTAGTGGTTAACTCCCACCCATTTGAGGAGGCTCATGTCTCAAACACATCTGGACTTGGTGATATGTCGTAAGAGAATGTTGTTTCGCTGGCCCTTCAGTTGGTGGAGGCATGAAATGTCCGGTTTGATATTGGCTAACGATTTAACAAAGGATTGGTAACGGTAACCGTCTACAGACGACGATACGCATACTTCAACATTCCCCACTAAGTCCGTAGACTAGTCACATATTAATCTGATCATCAGAGAGGGGGTAAACAGAATTCCCCTCGATTTTCACGATCTGGCGATTCTGATTTTGAAATTTTTTTTTTTTCAAAATTAGTGAACTTTCAGCGCGAATATCTCGGAAACTATGCAAGAAAGCGAAAAATAGAATGAAATCAATCTTGTGGCACATTTTATCACTTTTAATTTTGTATAAAATGGTCTTAACGATAGGACACATAGTTTCCGAGATATAAGCGGAAACCCGAAAAAAGGGCCCCTTCCCCTTCGCCCATCACCTAGGAGTTGGGACTTTTAGATTGTTTACCTCATAACTAGTCCGAACAATGTCCTAAATCTCTACACCCCCCTTTAAAGGCCTGCGTTTCCTAGAAAGACGACATTCGTGCGTGACTGCACACATTCACCACAGTACACTCACGCACCGCTACACCACGTATACGTACTCGAGGATTGCCAGGGTCCCGTATTTCACTCCTGACATCTTATTAATGCAAAGACGGGGTATCGTAGTAGTCAAAATCGCTAGATGAAAGATCAATCTAGGGGACTATTTGCCTCAAATGTCTTATTTTTACGTTTACGACGCGTAATTCTGATTACCCGGCAGCATATCGACAGCCACGATAAGGTGCTGTCCATTGCTTCACGCGGATCCGCGACATGCCAGCCAAATAATGAGAATTAAGCGTCGTAAACGTAAAAGTAGAACTTTTGAGGATTTGTGAATCTTAGAGAAGAAGGTGGTATAATATAGCCACCCACTTCTGTATTCCCTCTAAAAATTTGATTCACAACTAGACTGCGGATTTTATGGATTTATAGATTGCAAAGGTCCAGGATTCCATTCCTGATTTCTGAATAATGCAAAGACGGGGTTTCTTAGTACTCAAAATAGCTAGATGAAACATCAATCTAGGGGACTATTTGCCTCAAAAGTCCTACTTTTATGTTTACAAAGCGTAATTCTCATTATTTAGCAGCATGTCGCGTAGCCGCGAGAAGCAATGGACAGGCGACGGTGCTGTCGCGTATCTTGGCTGTCGATATGCTGTTGAATAATGAGAATTAAGTGTCGTAAACGTAAAAGTAGAACTGTTGAGGATTTGTGAATCTTAGAGAAGAAGGTGGTATAATATAGCCACCCACTTTTATATTCCCTCTTAAAATTTGATTCACAATTAGACTGCGGATTTTATGGATTTATGGATTGTAAGGGTCCGGGATTCCACTCCTGATTTCTGAATAATGCAAAGATGGGCTTTCTTAGTACTCAAAATCGCTAGATGAAACATCAATCTAGAGGGCTATTTGCCTAAAAAGTCCTACTTTTATGTTTACAACCCGTAATTCTCATTATTTAGCAGCATGTCGCGTAGCCGCGAGAAGCAATGGACAGGCGACGGTGCTGCCGCCTATCGAGGCTGTCGATATGCTGCTGAATAATGAGAATCTCGCGTCGTAAACGTAAAAGTAGGACTTTTGGGGATTTGTGAATCTTAGAGAAGAAGGTGGTATAATATAGCCACCCACTTCTGTATTCCCTCTAAAAATTTGATTCACAACTAGACTGCGGATTTTATGGATTTATAGATTGCAAAGGTCCATGATTCCATTCCTGATTTCTGAATAATGCAAAGACTGGGTTTCTTAGTACTCAAAATCGCTAGATGAAACATCAATCTAGGAGACTATTTGCCTGAAAAGTCCTACTTTTACGTTTACGACGCGTAATTCTCATTATTTAGCAGCATGTCGCGTAGCTGCGAGAAGCAATGGACAGGCGACGGTGCTGTCGCGTATCTTGGCTGTCGATATGGTGCCGAATAATGTGAATTACGCGTTGTAAACGTAAAAGTAGAACTTTTGAGGATTTGTGAATCTTAGAGAAGAAGGTGGTATAATATAGCCACCCACTTCTGTATTCCCTCTAAAAATTTGATTCACAACTAGACTGCGGATTTTATGGATTTATAGATTGCAAAGGTCCAGGATTCCATTCCTGATTTCTGAATAATGCAAAGATGGGCTTTCTTAGTACTCAAAATCGCTATATGAAACATCAATCTAGAGGGCTATTTGCCTAAAAAGTCCTACTTTTATGTTTACAACGCGTAATTCTCATTATTTAGCAGCATGTCGCGTAGCCGCGAGAAGCAGTGGCCAGACGACGGTGCTGCCGCCTATCTGGCTGTCGATATGCTGCTGAATAATGAGAATCTCGCGTCGTAAACGTAAACTTAGGTCTTTTGAGGATTTGTGAATCTTAGCGAAGACGGTGGTATAATATAGCCACCCACTTTTGTATTCAAATGACGGTGCTGCCGCCTATTTTGGCTGTCGATATGCTGCCGAATAATGAGAATTACGCGTCGTAAACGTAAAAGTAGGACTTTTGAAGCAAATAACCCCCTGGATTGATCTTTCATCTACCGATTTTGGCTACTAAGAAACCCCGTATTTGCATTATTGATAAATCAGGAGTGGAATTCTGGATTCTTGCAATCTTGTAGAATGTATACGTGTTATAGCAGTGTGTGAA
Source organism: Lasioglossum figueresi (assembly GCA_028455805.1). Lineage (NCBI taxonomy): Eukaryota > Metazoa > Arthropoda > Insecta > Hymenoptera > Halictidae > Lasioglossum > Lasioglossum figueresi. Next base: position 1,062,157 of record CM052203.1, read on the forward strand.
TGTACTGTGATGACCATGTGCATCTAGGAGACGCAGTCCTTAAGCATTCATTGACTGGACGAAAACTGTACCGTGAATTTTTTCCACGCACCCGTCGCTCAAGAAATTTCCGTTTTCAAGGGAAACGGACGAGGAGGGTATTGCTTTCCGAGGCGATCTGATAAGGTTCGTTATCTCGTGCGCGCATCAAACAGCCGCCACGAAAAAGAAAAACAAGAGCACACCGAGTCGCGAGAAAGTTTTTACGGTCTGACAAACGACGGAATTCCAGTTGGTGTCACCGGGGGGGAACGCATCCGGGGCCACTAATGCTTCGATTGGTCTACAAATGCGCGTCCCGATCCTTGTTTCTTCGTCGCTCGTGTGCGCCGTATGACGCGTGAAACCACGTTCAATATGCGTAATAAACCGCGACGCACGGCGACTCGCGACGATCTAGAAATGCCACCCGGCAGTACACACGGTCGATGCAAATGAAAGCTGAAAGTCGTTTCCTAATGTCTGCCGCGCCTCGCATGCCGGGCACGGAACGTGTCGCCTACCTGTAATCATACGGTCGTTGTGTTCTCGCGAACGGGATCCAGGTAAATACAATGAGTAATCTTGGACGTATGCACGCCGGCAACTAGGAAACGTTCCTTCGTGATGCTCGTTGCTTCGATGTAGCAAGTTCCATTCTACAGTTTGATGATCCCTCGATTGCTATTCGAGTTAATCTATTTAACTCTATACAAATGAAGCGCATCGGAACAGGTGATTACCACTTCGCCGTGTTATTTCGTAAATTTCCATTCGGCGAAATAAAGTTCGATCTTGAACGCCGTACGGCGCGCGCAAGTATGGTTGCTCGGATAAACGGCGGTTTGCTCGTGTCATTAAACGAGGCGGTAAGCATCGTGGCCGTTCGCCCGCGGCGTTATGCAAATGCGAGGATAAACGGGTGTTTGCGTACCCGGCTGGGCCCCCGGAAAAGCGTAATTCATTATGCGACACGCAAAGTTTATGCGAACGCATGATCCGCGCGCGTTCGACCGCGCGGCACCCGGCTCGGCTCGTTCGGTTCATGCGGATAATGACGGTGCGAAACCGGCGGGGAATCGGCGCGATGCAAACGTTAACGATAATAACAATAATTATCCTATGGATTCGCGCGATCCCCCCTCCCATCGTCCCGTCGATCTCTTTCTTTTTCACCGCGTTTCTTTTGATTATTCGCACGATGATCTCAGGTGCGCATGTATTCACGCCGTACCTCCCTCCCCTCTCTCTCTCTCTCTTTTTCTTATCCTCTCGATTGTCGGCGTGAAAGTCGGGACGAGATTAAAATGTATATCCGCTTAATTTAATGCCGCGTCACGCGGCCACGCAGCAACACACTCTCAAAGGGTGCATCCTCGACCATAATTCACCGAAACTTCCATATTCGCCATATTGAAAGTATTGAGTGTATTAATTGTTTCTTGTACCAATGGGTGGGGGATGGATTGAAGATTAATTACAACTGCTCGGAGACGAGTTTTCTCTGAGAACTGTCAATCAAAATCCTCCATTAGAAATACTCTAGTTTCAAGCGGCCATTTCCCAAGATACAAATTACAATGCTCCATTGAACCCCGCGATGCGGAAGGCAGAAAGGTCATTTCACGTGGTGTTGCATTAATTCCTTTTCTTTTTCACAATACCTATAATTACGAGAGGAAAACAGGTCGATTACGGTACCCTCTTCCCGAAAGGATTCTCTCGTGGCCAATAACGTCTCCCGCGGATCAACAATGACTTCTCGTGTGCGAATCCTCGCGATAAATCTGTCTCCTGGCTGCGGAGGACGCGGGCACCACGGCCTCGTTAATAAACAAAGATGCAATTACCTGTCGACTCGGATCTAGTTCCACCGTGTGTGTCCCCCTCGTTTCCGTCGAAATTCTCCAACACTGCGCGCAATAAGATCTCGCGGATTTTCCGCTTCTAATTCGCGGTCCAACAAATTTCAACTTTTTTTTTTATTTCGATTCCCGCTTTGCGAATCTTATAAAGTTTTTCGCGCTGACTTCGAATCTGTCCTTAAGTTTTCTCCTAGACGTACAGTTTCTGGGGAAATTGAGTTTCAAGTTTGAACAAATATTGTGATGTTATTATAAAAGATATTGAATTGCTCTTTACAGCAAAAGATTCTGTAGACTTTCCCGAATACCGTGGAATCCGATATTAATATATTATGATCGTTTAAACATGTTTAACCAATGATTAAAGACGGAGAGATACCATTATTGCACACATTTTTGAGGATGTTTTTCAATTTATATAAAAAAATAAGGGTCCAGCGGAAAATCGAACTATACCACGCGATAGACCAGACGTTTATCTTGAGAAACCACGCTTTCAAGTTTCCAACGTCGACGATTTTTTCGAAGCACAAGTAAAATATCATCGCCCGCTTCTTTTGCTGTAAAGAACAATTTAATATCTTTTATAATAATGTCACAATAATTGTTCAAAATTGAAAAATATATCTTTTTTTTAAATCAATTTTTCCAAAAAGTGTACGTCTATGAGAAAAATTAAGGACACATTCGGAATCAGCGCGAAAAACTCGAAATAGTTTTTGGCTGTTGGATAGTGTTACCAGTGGTTCGTTGTTATTGGCGGTGTTCTCTTTGATTTTACGAAGGCTGCTTCTATGTACAAGGATTATCTTTTCTTTCTCTCTTTTTCTTTCACGCCCGAATTTCAATACAAGCGGGATGGGTCCGCGTACACCTGTAGCAAATAGTATTTGTGTTATGAGGACAACTCCTCAAAGCAGGTGAGTGGTTTTCTTATCAGTAATTTCCCTTTCTCTGTTACGTATTCTTAAATTTCAAATTTCATTTCATATTCTTAATTTGTGAATACTATTTCATATTCTAATTTGTAAAAAAGATGTTTCACAGACGAGATTCTAGTAACCCTTGAAGACGATCTGAATGAAGATCGAAACGTCGGAATTACTTTGGTAATTTGCAAAATTGCTTTGTAAATTAAGCAACAAATGATCGAACCCTTGCGCCGATAGCATTATCAATTTTATTTAAAATAGAATAACTTTTTTTATAATTGTACCAAACGACCTGATTTTGTATAATCAATTAGAAGCATTGGTTTACAAAGTGATATGCAAAAAATATCTTCAAAAAATTATAATTTACAAGGTTATATATAATATTCTTAAGCAAAAACAAAAGGTTGATTCGTCTAAAAATATAGAGTTTTATTATTGATTACATAATAAATAATTGTTACATTATTCCCACGTGTTGTACTAACCTAAAAATATAGAGAATCAACAATTAAATGTTTGTGCATCCGTATATTATCTCAGCACAAGGCCATTGTAGAACTCGTGCTCGTAGATTTTTATAATTACAGGTTTCCCTATTTATTCGTTTACTCACGAATTATCAATGAATTGTGTGTTCAACTGTCACTCTGTTTACTTTTCCAAAACTGTCCAGTCCCGCCCTCTCTCGAGCATATATGGTTCACCGACCTGTACACAAAGCTTACATATATGCAAAAATAAGAAAGGCATTTTTTTAAAATTAAAGAAAATTTAAAATATACGTTTTGTAGATCTATGTTAGTTGTACGCATGCTGAAAATTTCATCGAAATCTGTTGACGCAGGAAAAAACGACACGCATCGAAAGATGTACGATTCTGTGGATTTGAAGCAGAAACTGATCAAAAGTCGTGTAAAACTACGATTTTCACAATTTTTAACCGCTCGTAGCTCGTGTGTATGTTAATCGATTTCGATGAAATTTTCAGCATGCGTGTAACTAACATATAGATCTACAAAACATATACTTTAAATTTTCTTTAAGGGCCCAAATAAAAAAGTTTTAAAAAATGCCTTCTTTGTTCTTGCATCTAACCTTGTAAATTATAATTTTTAGAAAATCTTTGTTGCATATCATTTTGTAAACCAATGCTTCTAATTGATTATAAAAAAACAGGTCGATTGATACAATTATAAAAACGTTATTCTATTTTAAAAGGTGTACGGATACTTTCTACACATATCGATGAAACTTTCACAGTGCATATAATTGACACAGATCTACAAAACGTAATTTTTAAATTTTCAATAAAGGCCCACATAAAAGAGTTGTAAAATGCAACTTTTAGAATATCTTATACAATTCCGATGAATTGCAATTTTTGATAAAAATTTCTTTTCACATCATGAAGTAAACTAATTGTTTCTAGCTTCCCGAAAAAGTAAAATCGTATAGTACAATATTAAAAAAGTTAATATTAAAAATTCTTTCCAACCAAAATAACCTGTGTTTATATTCTCGAATTATTAAACAATCTTTTATTACATGCAATTAACTGTATAAAATTCTTCCAATAAAAGTTGAATGTTAATAATTGAATTTACCGTTTTTGGTATATTCAAATAAATGGGCTAAAAGACATATGTTTTTCAAATTTACCGCCTAATATCGATCGGTGTACCCTAGATCGCTTCGAATATATTCAGTGTCTTGACAACAAGCATCGATGAAAAGCAAATGACACAGCGATGATCGAGCAAAAACAAGTAAGTTGGTTTTATGAACAATATTTGCAAATAAGTTTTGTTATTACGTTCGAGCAGTTTAATATTGTATTTTGAAAATTGTACAACAAATATATATTTTTACAGACGCAATGCAAATACATCTTGAAAATGATTCAAACGAGAATCGAAACGTCGCTGATTATTTGATAATCTGCAAAATTGTTTCTTGATTTCTCAGTAGTAATTGATCGAAACCGTAGCGCCGAGAACATTAAACATTAATTATTAAAAAAGTTATCGTCCTTTTTAGAGCGTTCGAATATTAATTCGAGTAACTGTACATACTCGTATATTAAATTGAAATAATTGAAATATTATTTGTGTGTGTTTATTTCGAATGTCCTAAACCAATAGTTACACACCGCTGATTTCTTGGGATGTATATTTCAGTCGTTACGTTAACCGGGTTGATATTGACAGTGGATAATTTGACGAACGACGATATAATCCGACCGTAGCGATATAATTAGGAGCGCATCTTCGAGTCGGAAATTTCACGCGGGTTTTCTGAGTCACTCTGGGTGTCTTTCCGCCTAACTAAAGTTTCATCCAGCTGCGCGATAAACTAATTACCGCATTCGCTAATGGCAGAGACGGCGTGGTTTCCGTTCACATCGCGTCCCGATCACAGCCCATTCCGACCCGAATAATCAGAACAAGAGGAGAGGCTCGCGCATGCAACTCTAATTATCAACGAAGATAAAGAAAAAGACCTGGAGAGAATAAAGCTATCGAATAATATTCACGAACAACAGGATATATCATTACCGAGCGGGAATTGCCGAGGCAGGTGTTCGGAAACAATCGTGCAAAACAGCGCCGGCGTACGCGAGCGTTATCTGTAAAATATGATATTTATTAAATGCACGCGAGCATGGGCGAGCTTGGATGAGTTACAAGTTTCTAATACCCGGCGAGCACGTTCATTATTCTTAATTATTCGCTGGGTTCGGAACACGGTGTGTTTTATTGTGCTCTCTTGTGTGAGCGGGACTCGCGAGGATTATCGACGGTGTGCAGAGTGTAGAAGGAAGAAAGCGTTCGAGGTCGTCGTAATCGGCTTATTTTCGCGACTTCCGCCTTTTTCACACTTAATAAGAGCGCACGCACTCGCGTTGTTTACCTTATTCTCATGGAAAACGCGACCCGCGACCTACGAGATCGCGATCCGCGTCCAGGGGTTGCAACAAAGTGGTTAGCCGCGAGGAAACATTGGAAAATGTTCGTCTTGGTCTCACACCAACGGAATCGTGCCAACGGAGAGAAAATTATGCATATTTTAATGAGCACGATGTATAGAGGCGATGGGCGCATTCTTGCTGCACGTTTAATTTGTATTTATGAACAGAGATTACATTAACACTTTTATTCATGAGCCGGACGCGTTATCCATCTCCATCTAATAGAGAAGTATTATATTAATTATAATAATTATATACCGCGGAGAAAATTAAATTTAAATTCACTCTTCCGAGGAATTGAGAAACGAATAACAAAAAAATATGCGGGTGGGGAGATCGAGAACGATACACGACTATTGCACGCTACTGCGATTCGATGTTCAGCAGATCGAGAATCGATTGTATTTATTCGGATTTATCAATTACCCAGCCTGGAAGCATCGATCCGCTCGCGGCTCGGTGTTCGAAATTATGCGAAAAACGTTTCGAATGAAATCGCTATCGTATTAAGAGCCATTAACACCCAATTAATCGTGTATATCGCGGAACGAATCTCCTAATGAGCTGGAGTTTCAGAAACCGTGAAGGATGCAACGATACGTGCGCGCATTCCTCGATGCATTTGCTTGGATCGAGTGCGACCGAGCGGAAATAGATTCTTTTGCGGTTGCATTCTTACAATCAGCCACGACCGACGAAGAAACGCGATTTTGTTGGATCTCCAATGGCGAATCGAGCACTCGTTTCTGCAGTTTCTATTCCGGTGCATCGTGCTTTTCTTGTTGGGAGTGCATCGGCAAATTGCGATCGAATTACGGACTGGTACACGGACTGGTTCTACCGGAACATTTAGACATTTGTAACGATGTTTGAAACGGCTTTGTAACGCCGTAGTTAGGGGAATTAGCAGTGCCATAGATCTTTCATTTCTCGAGGACGTGGGTCGTATATTATGACAAATGTAATTAGTGCCGTGTATTAATACTGAAATTAGCTACCGGCTCACGTACTCGATAGAACTGGTCGCTGTTCGTTCAGATAATACTACAAATGTTATGTCGTCACCGTTATTCAGGAAAAATGGGAATAATTAAATATAGTGATTTTGCGAAAAAACACGAGAAAATATTATCTCGTTTCCCCGATCACTCCACCTTAAAAATCGTTCTAATTTCTCGGTAATTGACTAATCACGGGCTAATTGGTTCTCGATAATTTTCCGCAGCGTTAGCAACGAGATCCGGAGCAGACGATCATTACAGCGATTAGGGTGATCAAAATGATTGTTAACCTCGGTATATCGTTGCCATAAGTTCGGGACAGCGTATTGGAATCGCGGTCGGCCACTTCAAAGTGCGATTCTCGTGCGCGGACGCGGACGCGGTGAAATATCGACGGCGACGCTCGAACTTTCGCGGCCGGGCTCTCCCGCAGAAGCCAATTTATTTATTTATTCCGGCTCATGACTGCGAATAGATTCGACGCGTCGGGGAACTAGGAAAACCGTTTTCGATCCACTCTCATTTTCCCCGGTCCGCTTTCCCCGCGCGGGAAAGTCCTGGCCCCCAACTCTATTCGCACTATTCGCGTTCTGCGCGCTCCTTTTTCGCTTGTTCGCTCGTTGCAACATCGTGTGGGACTATTACCGCAACATTCTCTGTCTTTTAAAACCGTTTCTTTCCGCTCGGTCTTAATTGATTCATGCTTCTACTACCCTGTTGCCCTCGAAGTAGGCCGCAATTAGGGGTGCTGCCGGGGTACACTAATCGAATTGATTCTCCCGGGTGGGGAATTATTTACACTCTATCTACCGGAGACTGTATCGAGACTCTATTAACGAGACTCGAAATGTCGGGGCCTCGTCAATATGTCGTTAAGAAATGTTTTTGATCGCGCTCCTTGGAATTGATACTTTAATAAGCTTCTTAACACTGGAAAGACTGAAACTTAGTGAACACACCCCGTGGCAGAATGTTTCCGATCGAAGGCATCGAAACGGATTTTAGAGAAAACATTCATAATTTAGAAGTATGAAATATTACTTTACGGAGTTGAAACTGATGGGAAATGAAAAGGGGCTTATCAACGAATGAAAAACAACAAAATAACATAAGCTTACGTTTATTATGGCAAAGAAACGAACAAATAAACAAATTGTTACTCGGAAAAACGTTTCCGATCGATACAACTGCTGGAAGAAAATTTCCGATCACGACTCGAATCGGTAAAAGCGTGGAAACTCCTTGAATGTTAGAATCGTAGAATGTATATGTAAACATAAGAGGACATCACAGAAACGTAAGTACAAGGTAATCGTGTCTGAAATATCAGTTCGTGGTACTATTCCATTCGGTACAGACGTAAATTAAAAGTTCGTGGTATGCCATCACGCCAGTTGTATTCAAACGATATAAAGTTGAGAATAATGGAGCTTCTCGAGGAGGGTAACGCTCAAAAAACGGTGGCAAATATGATAGGATGCAGCCAAAGCGCTATCAGTGATTTAAAGAAGAAGTACGAAGAAACGGGAAGTGTAATAAACAGGAAGAAATGTGGCCGTCCTCGTGCAACGTGTAAACGAGTCGACAGGAAGTTACGTAATATTGTTAAAAATACGAAGCGATCGACTTCGAAACAGATAAATATAATATGGGCACAAAATGTTTCGAATCGTACCGTTCGAAATCGTCTAAACGAGATGGGTTTTGCATTCCGAAAAGCTAAAATAAAACCTTTCCTAACAAAAAGGCATAAGAGGGAACGGTTACAGTGGTGTAGGGACCATGCAAATTGGACAGTGACGGACTGGTACAAAGTAATATTCAGTGATGAGTCACGTGTATGTGTTGGAACCGGTGACGATGCAGGAACATTCGTGCGGCGAAGACCTAATGAAAAATTCGATAAAGATTGCTTAAATTTTAAAAAGAAACATCCAGAGTCATACATGATTTGGAGTTGTATGACTGAGAAAGGAGTGGGAAAATTATGCATTCTTTGTCAGAATGTCGATTCAGAATCGTACATCCATATTCTTGAAAATTTCTTGATTCCCAGCATCGAAGTATGGTTCGAAGATTCCCCAAACTTCATTTTCCAAGACGATAATGCCAGTTGTCGTCGTAGCAAGGCGGTAAAAGATTATTTACGGCATAACGGCATTAAAACGATGCAATGGCCAGCCAACAGTCCAGATCTCAATCCCATAGAAAACTTATGGGCAAAATTAAAACTATTTATCAACGAAAAGAAGCCAACTGATAAAGAAGACCTTCGACACGCTATAGGACAATCATGGGAAGAAATCTCACCTTCAAATTGTAAAGATCTAATCGAATCCATGCCGCAACGTATTAAAGAAGTCATACGTAAACGTGGAGATGCAACAAAATACCAACACACGAAATAATTTATGTTGATACATCGAAATCGGAAACTATCTTCCAGTAGTTGTATCGATCGGAAACTTTTTTCCGAGTAACAATTTGTTTATTTGTTCGTTTCTTTGCCATAATAAATGTAAGCTTATGTTATTTTGTTGTTTTTCATTCGTTGATAAGCCCCTTTTCATTTCCCATCAGTTTTATCTCCGTAAAGTAATATTTTATACTTCCAAATTGTGAATGTTTTCTCTAATATCCGTTTCAATGCCTCCGATCGGAAACATTCTGCCACGGGGTGTACTTATATTGCACCAAAGCAGTCGAAATGACTGCATTGCGAAAGAATAACTAATGTGTAAAGAAATTTGTTTAAAATTAATATTTAATATTTTTTATATTATTTACAGTCACACATAGTGCGTTCAAGGGGAACGAGGCGCGTGGGTAGGCCTGGCATAAAGATTCGAATAACAAGTACTACTTTAGTTATCGAACAACTGCAACTTATCAAGTATATGCTCAAATCGACAATTTATCATGAACTTGTATGTTATCGTGTGACGGTAATAAAAAAAAATATAAACTGTTATTCCAATCCAGAGCAGAACTGGCCATATAAGAAATTTACTCGATTCAATAATAAAAGTCATTTGACATTTATTTAAAATTTCCCAAGAAGTCAAACTGACTGCTTTTGGGCAATACAGGTATAACACATATATATACCGAAAATGAAGGAGGGAGAGGCAACTACAATGATTAATAAACGCATTTATATGTTGTACAAAAAGTCACAAAATTCTAAGAAGCTGTATCATTATATACATAATTGTTTTTCTAATTGAAATTGAAAAGCAGTCAAAATGACTTCCTTAGGCAATCTAGTGTTAACAACAAGTGAATTATACAGAATTGATTATGTAATAACAATTAATAATATGTATGTCCAAATTCGAGAAAATCGTTTCTAAAAAACCTTATATAACTTTTATGGGTTTGGAATTAAGTAAAATCTGATAATTGATTTGAATTCAGCATCCCAAAATCTATAAAACGGTACCATTTTTATGAATTTAACACTAGTAAGACTGAAACTTAGTATTGTACAAAAAGTCACAAAATTCTAAGAAGCTGTGTCATTATATACATAATTGTTTTTCTAATTGAAATTGAAAAGCAGACTTCAAAACAACAAAAAAATGACTTCCTTGGGCAATCTAGTGTTAAGGGTCGGAGATAGCAGTCTCAATTTTCGCATTTACACTAAAATACTGCAGCTTTCGGAAGTCACCCCTGCAAAACATCCCCCCATTTTCTCCATTCTACGTTAAAGACATCGTTATTGCGCGTTGCCGGGCATTTAAAAGATTCTTCGCGGCCGCTTTAAGGTCCATTCCGGCGCGTGATTTATTTCGTTAACGTAATTGCAACATAAAAGTAAAAAAGGGGCTGGTCTCTTGTCGGGGGTCCAAAAAAACGGAGGACTCCTCTCTCCCTCTCTCTCGGTTCTCTTGGAAAGTAATCCCGTAACACTTCTCCCACATTGTTGCTTCCTTTCCCCTCTCGCGCGACAGATGCTTGTAGCAGCTTTGTTGCAATTACACCCACGCTTCGTTACCGGTTTCCGTGCGGACCGTTGGAAAACATTTCTCACCTGTATAATAATCCCGTGAGCGCGCCAGAAATTATACAGCGCGTGCACATACACCGTACACGTGTGTTGGAGAGAAACAAAAAAATTTTCATACTTTTTCTTCTGTCCGAAACATTCCAGGCAACATGCTAGGACTTTGAAGTATAAACTCAAGAGATACGCAACATTGTTGCAAGGAAACTAGCAGTAAAACGTTCCCCCCGTTTTTGTTCACCGTGTCCTTTTTTCGCTCGTAAAGAAAGTTTCGCGATTCCAACGACGAGCATCAACGTTTATTTCAGTCCCCGTCGAAACCGAGCGTTGTGCATGCAAATCCGCCTAAATGTCCCCGCGACGGCTGAATGGAAATGAGTTCTACCGGTGGAAGCCGCGTGCAAAATATATTATTATGCATTCAAGGCGTAATTCGTTGAAAACCAGGAGGAGCGATCATCGCCTGGTGACTGCGATCGACGCCTGTCCGGCCGTTCGATCGATCACGCATTCACGCACGATCGACGCGATCGAAACCTCTCTCTCTCCTTCTCCTTTCCCTCTCTTCCATTATGTCGATCCTACCAAAGTGTTATTTTTGGCGCCGAACGTAATGTCTGGCCCCATAGCGTGTCCCTGCTGGTTGTCTAGTCTAGGATGGTTTAAAACAACTCTGCAATGTTTCTGATTGGAGGTGCGGAGCTTCAGTAATTTGTTGCAACAACAAAGAAAATGATTGCGATATCAAATTTTGCTCGCATGGGATGGTATGGATGCCCGTCGCTTTCGTTATAAACGGAATAAGTCGTAACATAGTAAAAGTATTGGAAAATGTTTTTAATAAAATTTTAGTTTAACCCATTTAGTGCCGGGCGAAAAAGAGGTGCTTCTGCGAAGATAACCGACCGAATTTTACGATTTTATCAGGATTTGGAAAACGGCGCATAAAAACCAAATCAAAAGCAATATTTACATAATTCAAGAAGCAGCGTATCAAGGACAAAATAGAGAATAAAACAGTGACGCTAATTTTTCTATATTCATTGAAAATTACAGAAATAACAAAGGTATAAGTGATAAAAAAAAAAGAAGAAAAATTGAGTTTTCTGTTTCAAAACGTAATTGCGCATAGGAAAAGTCATCTTTTTATCATAACTTTATATAGACCGTTTATTGCAAAGTGTATACTTTAAATTTCCAATATATTTTTTAAGGAAATTAGTAATATTGCACAAGAAACATAAAAAATAGCTCCAAGGCACATGGTAGGCGGACGAATTATCTCATCCGAAACAAGTAACGAAGTAGTATTGTAGTATTTATTTTAATTCCCTCGTAACGAAATTAGACTATTTATAACGTATTATAAATTTATTTTGAGATAGACATCTCTCGAAATGCGAATAGTAAAGGGCTACAAGGTGCGGGCCGATATATCGGCCTCCGGCAATGAAAGGGTTAAAATATAAAATTTTTAATTTCAAGGATTTAATTGAAATGTAAAGTTTTATATAAATTCTATAAATTTCAATAGGTAAGAATAGTAGAAATTTTAATAGTGTAAGAATGATATAAGTGTGCATGTCATATGACTGAGTGTGAGTGCGCATATATGTTTAAGTGTTATATATGTTTCTATCGATTTACATGTAATATATGTTTTTATTGATTAGCATGTCACGTTAATGATTTGTCAAACGAATGTTTTACTGCGTTATGATTTTGTTAAAATAAAAACGACAGTCCTCTGCGAGCGATCGAGGAAACATCACGTCCTGTCAAGTATCAATTCCGTGTCAACTCCTTACAATAGTATGTTTTATATTATTGACTTTAATTAAAAATCTTATTAGATGCATTTCAATATAAATATCATTTTATAGTGCTTCTGTTTTACGAACATTTCTGAACGACAGAAAACGGTTTCAACGATCATCCTGTCGAGTCGAGAGGTTGGAAGATTCGATGACCGATCAAAGGGAAATAAAGAGTCGGTTAGCTGTAATTGCCCAATCGTTCGGTCGCCCTGCTATCGTGCACGTACATCTCGTCACGAAACACGACTGCTCCGCGGTCAACGATCGTGTAGTGAAGTCGTTTGCATGTGCAACGCGGTAATTAAGTGCAGCCGCTAATTACCGTCCTTTTTTGCGGAGTTTCCACGCCGCGCCGGTGCGGTGCGATGTCCGAGTTGTGTTTGCCAAACCGATCCTCCGTCGGTGAACCCCTGTCAACGGACAGTGTCGTACGAGCAACATAATTACCCTCGGACGCACGCATTTAACTTTCACTGAACATTAAACTTCACGTTTTCGTTCCCCAAGGCCTCGGACTACCTCGCGAAAGTGACAGCTCCGATCCTCTCGTCGGTGAACATTTTTAATCAGCACCTAATCGAAGCGGACAATCGTCGAAATGAAAACAGCCTGGCGATTTTTAACGTCAAAGATCTTTCCTTCGGCGAAAACGATAAGCGACACAATATTTAGTGTAATGTCCAAATAACGCGAACTTTCGCATCGGATTTCCATTCCGCTCGAGATCGGCCCAATGCAAATGAAAATAATAATAGCAGTTATTTACGGCAGGCCTGAGCCGCAACGGCCGATTACCATAAAAGTAATAACAGCGAGCAGTAAAGAAGCATGACGGAATGAAAGCAATATAAACACGAACCGCGTAAGCGCAAAAGGAAACGAAAGAATAACCCATTCCGCTAACAATACCACAACTTTCGAGTTCACCAGTCCCAGTTTCGGGCCAGCAATTTCTAATTAGAGAACACGGACACGTGATGTATGTCAGTTCTACAGAAACGTAGAGGCCTTCGCGGAAGGGGTACCTGGCCGAGCCACGATCGCCTAATCGCCGGCAAAACTTCATTTGCATAGTTATGCAAACGTTGGGAACTGGCGAAACGGTTCTGTTCCTTGTACCGTTCCGCGTTTATCTCTCCCGTGAGCACGATCGCCGATTGCTCGTAATATACCGTACCATCCGAAACCGTTCCATTGATTTTTAATTGTTCCAGCTAATTAACTCTTGCGTGGAGAATGTATCATTTTATTTTTTCAGTTGCACCGTGAAAGCCCATAGGAAGAGGAGTCTACGATAGGGAGCGAGGTCGACGAAGGTTTAAGAAACGGAGGCACCGTCAAAAATGTAGGGCCTAGTCGATGCTGAGGAACCTAGGGGATCCTGAAGATAGCCGGGGGCGTCGCGATACCGGCGTCGGAAGCCTCGACGAATAAAACCGTATTATTAGAGCTCGAGAGAGCAGCGGGGAACCACCCGCAACCGGCTTCCAGGGACTCCGATTAATCGAGATCCGCATCCTTCTATCTTTTCCCTTTCTCTCTTTCCCTCGTTTCTAGGCAGCCCGGGTTCCAACGCAGCCATAAACATCCTAGAGAAGCGTCTCTCGCGGCGCCGGATCTCTGTTATTAAACGCATATCAATCAGCTGGTGCGACGGAGAGAGAGAGAGAGATGTTCGCAGCCCCGATCAGGAAGACGAGGCTTTTGATGCGCTTTTAAACGCGTCCCGGTTGATTTATCGGCCTCTGCCCCCTTCGATTCGGTGCTGCTCGGACCTCTTCTGGGTCCTTGGGCCGCGAAATCGCTCCATTAATTCGTCACGGCGCTCTGGATCCTCTGTTCTTCGAGTTAGACTCGTGGTTTACGAGTTTCGTGCGTTTATCTCGTAATTGGACGGAGGATCTTTATGCAACATGGAAATTCTCTTCATACGTACCAACGTGCTGAAATCGGATAGACAACTATATCTTCCATTAACCGTTTTAATGGTTTAAAAAATTTTGAGACAGATGAGGTTACCAACAATTATACAAAGTACACAGCTGTTTAAATCGCAGCTAATAATAGGAAAATTATTGAACAAGTGAGCCAAACAATTTCAGTGCGCGGAAGAATTCTGGAGGGACCTAACGCCCGAAAGAAGCGATTACCTTTCATTCGTTTCAACGTGCTGAATTCGGATAGACAACTCTATCTTCCATTAAACGTTTTAATGGTTTAAAAAAATTTGCGACAGATGAGGTTACCAACAATTATACAAAGTACACAGCTGTTTAAATCGCAGCTAGAAATAGGAAAAGAATTGAACAAGTGTGCGAAACAATTTCAATGCGCGGAAGGATTCTGCAGGGCCCTAAGACCCGAAAGGAGAGATTTCTCTTCATTCGTTTCAACGTGCCGAAATCGGATAGACAACTCTATCTTCGTTTAATCGTTTTAATGGTCTAAAAAAATTTGAGACGGATGAGGTTACCAAAAATTATACAAAGTACAAAGCTGTTTCAATCGCAGCTATAAATAGGAAAATAATTGAACAAGTGTGCGAAACAATTTCAGTGCGCGGTAAAATTCTGGAGGGCCCTAAGGTCCGAAAGGAGAGATTTCTCTTCGTTCGTTTCAACGTGCTGAATTCGGATAGACAACTCTATCTTCCATTAATAGTTTTAATGGTTTAAAAAATTTTAAGGCAGATGACGTTACCAACAATTATACAAAGTACACAGCTGTTTAAACCGCAGCTAAAAATAGGAAAAGAATTGAAAAAGTGAGCCAACCAATTTCAGTGCGCGGAAGAATTCTGGAGAGACCTAAGGCCCGAAAGAAGAGATTTCCTTTCATTCGTTTCAACGTGCTGAAATCGGATAGACAACTCTATCTTCGTTTAATCGTTTTAATGGTTTAAAAAATTTTGAGACAGATGACGTACCAACAATTATACAAAGTACACAGCTGTTTAAATCGCAGCTAAAAATAGCAAAAGAATTGAACAAGTGTGCGAAACAATTTCAGTGCGTGGAAGAATTCTAGTGGGCCCTAATGTCCGAAAGGAGAGATTTCTCTTCATTCGTTTCAACGTGCCGAAATCGGATAGACAACTCTATCTTCCTTTAATCGTTTTAATGGTTTAAAATATTTTGAGACACATGGCGTTACCAACAATTATACAAAGCGCATAGCTGTTTAAATCGCAGCTAAAAATAAGGAAAAGAATTGAACAAGTGAGCGAAACAATTTCAGTGCGCGGAAGGATTCTGCAGGGCCCTAAGACCCGAAAGGAGAGATTTCTCTTCGTTCGTTTCAACGCGCTGAAATCGGATAGACAACTCTATCTTCCTTTAATCGCTTTAATGGTTTAAAAAATTTTGAGACAGGTGTACCAACAATTATACAAAGTACGCAGCTGTTTAAATCGCAGCTAGAAATAGGAAAAGAATTGAACAAGTGTGCGAAACAATTTCGCTGCGCGGAAGGATTCTGGAGGGCCCTAAGGCCCGAAAGGAGAGATTTCTCTTAATTCGTTTCAACGTTCCGAAATCGGAGAAACAACTCAATCTTCGTTTAATAGTTTTAATGGTTTAAAAAATTTTAAGGCAGATGACGTTACCAACAATTATACAAAGTACACAGCTGTTTAAATCGCAGCTAGAAATAGGAAAAGAATTGAACAAGTGTGCGAAACAATTTCAGTGCGCGGAAGTATTCTGGAGGGCCCTAAGGCCCGAAAGGAGAGATTTCTCTTCGTTCGTTTCAACGTGCTGAAATCGGATAGACAACTCTATCTTCCTTTAATCGTTTTAATGGTTTAAAAAATTTTGAGACAGATGTACCAACAATTATACAAAGTACACAGCTGTTTAAATCGCAGCTAGAAATAGGAAAAGAATTGAACAAGTGTGCGAAACAATTTCAGTGCGCGGAAGTATTCCGGAGGGCCCTAAGGCCCGAAAGGAGGGATTTCGGGGTCCATCGCGTCGGTGTAGGACAACGGGTCCTTTAGGACGAAGGTGCACGCGGCTGGTGTCCCAGCAGGGACAGAGAAAGGCGCGTCGTGTGGCTCGGATCGTTATCAGATTCGATCCAGCTTCCTGATAGTTAATTAACGAGTTCATTATGCACCCTTGCCCTCCGCCGGGGCCCGCTTCTTTTCAGGGTATACCGTGTGCAAGCCAGCCGAGGAGAGGATCTGGGCCCGAAGTGAGGCATTACGGAGATCCTCGGTAGATAGCGACGGGCCCGGTGGGTGGCGCTATTTTATTGCATCACGACTCCAACGGGGACCGCGGATACTGCACCGGGCCACGGCGATGCACTTTCAGAACTTACAGAGACGCTCGTGAATCTTCGCCCGGCCTCGCCTCCGTATTCATCGGCCTGCCTTCAGCGTTAACCCGTTGCGAAACACTCTGACCGGATGCACGGCGAGTCTCATAACCAGACTGCGAATCTACATGCAAATTAAACATTCTCTATATACATTCTTACACGCATGTTTAAATTCATTTTCATACGTATCTCTCTTTTTAACTTCGATTTGTAATACTATTTGATCCAGCAGTGAACCGTTCGGCCCACTTTTCAAACATTCAAGAAATTCAGAAGAAAGGAGAAAAGCCATAAAATTGTTTTATGCTCCAATTACTGCTAAATACAAAATACCGTTTTAGAATAATTCCAATTCGAACGTGGGTGTTGAAATGATAGCTTGTTTCGTAGATTTTATGTAGATTCAGAATACAGAAGACCGAATCTTCTTTCGGTATGAAATATGCGAATAATGTAAACATTTTTGCAAATTGCATCTGAAATATTCCGAACATTGTACACGGTGTAGTTAATTTCGCAGAGAGGAGGATTAACCTGAAAGATTACGATCAAATTAAAGAATGGTCGAGCAACTCTATCAACGTCGGAGCAACTAGCGCACAGAAGACACTAAAAAATAGCATACACTAGTTTTCCGCACCAATTATTTCGAAAATATACAATTCGACTAGCAGCGTAGCTACTCCGACGTTTTTCAGCTCGTTAATTAGAATATTTAAAGACTGAAAGACATCGGTTCCGAAGGATGCACAGTTTCTGCATCTAGATTACTCTAATCTAATGGAAACCAGCCGAACCGTGCTAACCGCGTTTTCTTTTTCATCGCAGAAATTCAAGGATCCTCGACATTGTTTTTAGCATCTGCGAATTCATTGAGCTAGTTCTCTCCCACTTGAATTATTTATCTTACTTTCAAAGATCCTGCTACACGCAATTATAGTTCAAAACCATCTGATCAGCTACAAAAAAAATCCTGCTTAAAGATACTTTAATCCGTTAAACTCCGAATTCGTTAAAATTGGGAATAATAATTAACAGACATACTAATCTAGGTTTTTCGAAACCAATATTTGACTCGCCAGATTCTACGCTCTCCATCTTTCGGTTCTATGTCAAGTTCGGTTCGCCGTAAAATCTGTCAGTGGCAAGATTTACTCTTGCCCGGGACGAGGGTAAAACGGTGCCATTAACGCCCTGTTTGCGCATACCTAATAACCCAGATTACCCGGGCCCGGTAATCACTTTGCGTTAAAGACGCGCTAAAACCCGGTCCGGCCTCGAATTCTTTAAGAACCTAGAACTCTAGGCAGCGTGTGTGTGTGTCCGAGGCCCACCCCCATCCCTTAGGCTACCTCTGATCTTCCGCCTCTATTTAATTTCCTGGAAAACACCGCGGCGGTTTCTGGGTGCAGAGCCATCAATCACCGAGGCTGACATCCAAGCTGTAATTTGGCTAACCCGGTGCGCAGCCCTTCTTTTCGCCCTTTTATCCGATGCCTTCGCACCCTGCGAACACTATCCGCTTCTTGGGCCACTCCTCGAGTCTTCTTCGTCTTCCTTGTGTTCCCGGAGACTCCAACGACGATCTGTGTACCTTTAACTGTCAGCATTCCCAGAAGATATCGTACAACAGAGGAGCTTCTCGCTAAATCTCCACTTTTGTTCTTCTAGTTAATCTACAGTCGTCCCAAACACAGAGGCCCAACACTATCAGCTTCTTGGGCCACTCTTCGACTCTTCTTCGTCGTCCTTGTGCTCCCGGAGACTCCTACGAGGATCTCTGTACCTTTATTTCTCAATATTCCCAGAAGATATCGCACAACTGAGGGGCTTCTCGCTAAACGTTCTCTTTTATTCGTCAAGTTAATCTACAGTCATCCCAAATACACAGGCCTAACACTACCAGCTTCTTAGGCCACTCTTCGAGTCTTCTTCATCGTACTTGTGCTCCTGGAGACTCCTACAAGGATCTGTGTACCATTAATTCCCAGCATTCCCAGAAGATATCGTACAATAGAGGAGCTTCTCCCTAAACCTCCTCTTTTGTTCTTCAAGCTAATCTATAGTCATCCCAAACACTCATGTCCAACACTATCAGCTTCTTGGGCTACTCTTCGACTCTTCTTCGTC
>CM052203.1:1081322-1092736 GCA_028455805.1 Lasioglossum figueresi
GCTTCTCGCTAAACCTCCTCTTTTGTTCTTCAAGCTAATCTACAGTCGTCCCAAACGCAGACGCCACTTTTCATGTTTATAAATAAAATATAGGCACTCGTCCAAAATTTTTATTACACGGACTAATCCGCGCCCCGGGCGCATAGAGCTGCATTCCTAGAGCAAGAATCGTTCCGGCCGACGAAGTGTAGCATTCGTCTGGAAGTACTCTTTTGTTCCCGAAGAAGGAACGCGTGAGAAGAGGTACTGGCCAGTCGATCCGGCGCGCCAGTAATTTCGGCGTGTGCACGCTGACGAATTTATGAATGGCGGGATGTATTTGAATGTTGCCAGAAGGGACGGGTCGCGTCTAGCCGTTGTTCCTCGAGCAGCGATATTTAGGACGGGGGATTTCGAACTGAACTAGGCCGGGCCGAGGCCGAGATGTAAATCATTCCGAGTTCTCTAGCGCCACCCCTATAATCACTGGGACCTGGGCCGTGCCGCTTCCTTGACCGAGACGAACACGCGGAGAAATTTGCGCCCGGTAACAACTTCGAGGATCGAGGATCGAGCGATCATGTGTGGTCCACGAACCGGGCCAACCGACAGATTCGATGATCTTGTTGCCGCGTCTCTCAATTTCTATTGTCTCCTAGACATTTTCTGAAGCTATTATCACTATCAGGTTCGGTTAACTAAGCATACGAATAACTTGTGCGATCGGTATCATTGTAGGTCACTCGAATAAATTTTTGCGATTCGCACAGACCATTGGCATGAAATTGCGATACAGGACGATGCAGTGGCGAGTGCAGAATTGGGTAAAGTTTTATGGGAATGTCTGATGTGCAACGGGACGATCGTTCCGTGTGCAGTGTGTCGATGTAAATGCATGAAATTCATAGTCCACTCGTCTAGATGTGCAACGATAGCATCGCTGCAGTTTAGCCCGTGGGTTCGCGGAAAGGTCGGCGCCTATCGGCTGCGATAACGTGGCAAATATTCATAGCACGGGGGGCAGGTCTTTGACTATACTTGCACGTACGCGCCATGAGGTCGCCGAGAGTTTCATACTCGCCGAGTTCAATGTAATTTCCATGCCGCGAACACGCCGCCGCGCCGGAGGCTAAGCATATTCACCGCCGTTCGAAAGTTTAGAAGCTTGTTATCATTCCAAACAAATAAATCCACTCTCAACTGCTGCATTCGTCATAAATACCTGACACCATTCTCCCTCCTCGCCAGACAATTTATTTATGAGCCCCGCTCGTTTCTCAGATCGATTATTCGCCTTGCTTCCCGACTCCCGTACGACGCGATCAAAAAAAAGTGTTTGATCACCAAACTAGCTAAAATATGAAGTAAAAGTTCCGCAACGAATGCACCGCGATGCGATTGCATCGTACCGCGATAGAATTTCACGCGGCCGATAAGGAGGTCATGGAAAGTCTTCCACCGTCGAAAAAGGAAGCAATCAGCGGATCCTCGTCCCTCTCTCGTTAGCGGGTTGCCGGCTCGCGCTTTATTAGGTGCAAATTGCACAGGTTGCCGAGTCCTCTGCCCGATCTGTGCGCGTTACTCGTTTCCGCTCGTACGGCGATTTAAATTCGCGGATCATGTGAATCGAAGATAATGGCACCTGCGCCCGTGCGGCGGATGGCGCGGGTAACACGTGTAAAATGCCCCGAGCCGCAGTCCAGATACGCATCTTCATGCAGATCGCATTTCCATCGATGGTAATCGCCTCCTATCGCGCGCCCGCCCGCTGGAAAAACGATTGTATGGAGAACGGGCCACCGAGCAAACTGCTCTTTCGCGGGCAATTTATGCACATTAGCAGAAAACCAGCGTAAACCTCGCAGCTCGTTAGTCCGGGAAGGCTGCTATCGGTTTGCAAATGAAGCACACCGCTGCACTCGCGATTATCATTGTTCCGCACAGATATCGAAGTTCCTCTCGTGTTCGTAGATTCCTCTCATTTGATCAATTTGGCATTATTTCGATGAGATTTCTAAATGCATCAGGCCAGGCGAACTGTTTCTCCTCGAGGTAGAGTCGCGATACATTCCCAGAGACAATAATTTGACAAACCACGATCGCTCCTCGCGATCGTGTCAGGGATCGACCAATGCTATTCCAGATTTAATTGATAAACACGCAACGGTGAGTGGAGCTTCAAGGCTGGTGGTAGAACAGCAAGGAATCGAGAAACGGAGACTCGAGAAGCATTGTTTGCACCTGGGGAACACACGCGACGACCGTGCGAGAGTCGATCTTACGCACGACGATGACCGGATCCGATCGCGACCCTGTCCATGGGACCGTGATATCTGGAATCTGCTGAATGCGGGACCGATGGTCAGATCGAGGCCATTACCGAGCAGAAAACCCGGATAAAATCACACGGCCCGTGTCGAGATAACGTTGCACATCGGTTGCTCGGAGCTTGCAACAAATACTGACAACGAGAGAACCAGGAAAACCGGATCGATTTTTCGCTCGTACGCCGAACCTTGTTACCCGACCGCGGAAATTCCTGTAGACATTCGAAGAGTTGAAGCTCGATAGTAGAATTTTATTCGAAGGCTTAAAAAATCAAGCGGAAGCATCTAAATATCCTGTAGAAATCCAATTCTGCACACCTGGAAGGCAATCATCGAACGGAATCGGAACGAAAGCAACGTGACACCGTTGCAGGTGGCTCCACCCGATGAACGGGGCAGCAGGGTATTGGTCCACCGAATCGCATATTCCTCTCGAAAACCAATAATACCCTACGGTCGCGTACTGGTGGCGGTCAGGAGGAACGGTAACGATCCGTCGAACTGTGGGGTGAGTAAGAGGCCCAAGCGAGAAGGTAAGAAATCGTTGAGAGAGGGGACCAAAGGGGACCAGAAGAGGGAGAGCAGAAGGAGGTGAGGCCCGGCTGCCGTGGTGATTCAGGACGATCCCGCTTATTAAGTGGAGGCGAGTCCAGGGACGTGGAGGCCGGTGTATTATGGTCCCGCGGAGTGCCGGATGAGAAGATGGAGATAGGTGGGTACAACAGGGCAGAGGCGCTCGCGTTGCTCTCTCCTCGGCTCTCGAACGCTCCACAAACCGCTATTATTTATATTAAGTTTAATGCAACTACGTGACTGAATCCTCCCGGGGCCGCCAGCCCCCCCGTATCATTAGTATACGCCTATTATTGCATTACTCCGTGCCCCGACGTAGCCAACGTGCGGTATTACAACGAGATGTGTGTATACCGGGTGGACGATGACCTCTCTCACCGCGAAAAACCGGAACCCTCCTTCTTTTTCTCTTTCTTGGTTCCACCCTTTCTTCGATCCTGTGGCGGAGGCACGGGGGATGACCCATCCCAGATCCTGCCCCATCGCCTTATCGCCGCAAGAAATCCTGCGAGAATACGCTAATGTGGCTCGGCCGAGTGTTAACGATCTAGATGGACCTGCACGCCCCGTTGGCCACGGTATCTAGTCTCGAACGATGCAAAAGAATACAAATACCAAATCGTTTACGGTGACTTGGTTCTCTCGACTGGACGAAACGCAAAAGATCGCAGGGTCATCGATCACCGGGCGCTCATCAAAGCGATTCAAAGAGGGTGCTCGAGGATCGAGGCAGCGTTGCAGAGCGACGATAGCGCACCGTCTACCGGGAACAAACATAATTCCTCTCTCATTGTAGTTGCTACACGTCTTGACTTAATAACAAGCTCTCGGGCTCGCGTGGAGAGGCCACTGGACTACCAGCCACTCCTCTTCCGAGGGACTTTTATCGTTTTCCTGACGGCTGCTTCAAAAAGTACAGGCCAGATGATTTGTATACTGATAACCGACCGTGACGACTATACTACCTTCGCTACACCAAGTTTGGAGAACGATCTCCACCGCTTTACAATTTCCAAAATATCCGTAACCTTCTACGGTGGCGGTAGCTGAGACGTTTCTCGATCTCGACAACGGTCACGGTCGATTCGTAGCGATCTAGACTCTAGACTGCTCCGAGCGATGGGTCGACTTCGTCATAATTGCCGGCGGACGCGTACAAGGTAACAGGATAATTATGACGAGACAACGACGCGATGCTACGAACCGCAACACGCCTAATCGGCCGGTTCGGATAGAGGCTCTCCCAGAAATTTGTTTGGGGAAACCATTTTTCACGGACGGACAGTAATAACAGCCGATCCCGATTGCGACCCGTGATTATGTCCGCTCATAGCCGACCTTCTTTCTCTCTTTCTCTCTATTATTCGCTCGAAACCGTGCAGATTATTTTATTCCCGGGAATACGGTTTGCGATATCGACTAACAACTTCGTATTCTGGATCGTTGACATTGTGAAATGTGAATTGCAGAACGATTCATGTTGAATTTGTTACACGGTCTGCGAGATTTGCCATTTTCGAAGAAGCTGTTTAAGACCGCAGGGAGAAGATTTCACGTTCGAATAGCCTGCAATTATTGCAACAAATAATCGCAAGGGAGGGAGCAATGGGTTAACCGGCAGACTCCGGACCGATTAAAATAAAAATAAAGGGGAACGATCGTTACACTTATTATTTCTTCAACTCTGGATAGCGAGTCCGGCGTCGATAACGACGGGGGATTTATATCCAGAAGGACGATCGATCGGCCGATCCCGGAGATATTTCCAATTTATTTATTACACCTCCACCGGTGAGTTACGCCAACAGGAAGTCGCTGTCGCGTTATTATTGCGGGGAACGCGGTCATGCTCTTCTTGTCGGCGACAAGACGTATATATGGCTGACTATATCGAACCACCGCCTCGAACACCTACGAACCTACACCGTACCTTTTGTGAATTTACACACTTTGTTGAAATATGTCAAAAGTAATGTAGGCATTTCTTCATTATACAGGGTGAGGCACTAACTACACTCGCCGAAATTTCTGTAAAGTCACTGTGTTTTGTAACGAATTCTTATTATTGTACCATACCAATGAAAAATTTGTATTTGGTAGCATTAATAATTGCTGTACTATTATTTAAAATATTGTTTACATTATTAGATCCGTCGGCATCTAATCAATTACTCAACATTTAAGTATTGCATGAGGTACACTCGCCGAAAATTCTATAAAGTCACTGCGTTTTGTAACGAATTCTTATTATTGTACCATACCAATGAAAAATTTGTATTTGGTAGCATTAATAATTGCTGTACTATTATTTAAAATACTGTTTACATTATTAGATCCGTCGGTATCTAATCAATTATTCAACATTTAAGTATTGCATGAGGTACACTCGCCGAAAGTTCTATAAAGTCACTGCGTTTTGTAACGAATTCTTATTATTGTACCATACCAATGAAAAATTTGTATTTGGTAGCATTGATAATTGCTGTACTATTATTTAAAATACTGTTTACATTATTAGATCCGTCGGTATCCAATCAATTACTCAACATTTAAGTATTGTATGAGGTACACTCGCCGAAAGTTCTATAAAGTCACTGTGTTTTGTAACGAATTCTTATTATTGTACCATACCAATGAAAAATTTGTAATTGGTAGCATTGATAATTGCTGTACTATTATTTAAAATACTGTTTACATTATTAGATCCGTCGGTATCTAATCAATTACTCAACATTTAAGTATTGCATGAGGTACACTCGCCGAAATTTCTATAAAGTCACTGTGTTTTGTAACGAATTCTCATTATTGTACCATACCAATGAAAAATTTGTATGTGGTAGCATTTCGGGATTACATAAAGAAAGCATACACACCGATTTCAAAACACGAGTATAACATTTATCGATAAAAGAAAACAAAAATATAATTTTACGCGGAACAAACTGCGAAATTTCTATAATGGCACTTTCGTTTTACACGGATAAAGTTGAAATTAACGATTGTTTTTTCATTATTTCTATTTTAATATCTAGCGTAAACTCCATTTTTTTTAAATTACATTAAAAATACTAGAAATAAGTTCGCTAACGGAGTTGTATTGTTTACAGTATTTATAAACTTGTCGCGCAATGATACCCCAAACATTTTTAATAGGTTTTATTCGGACCTGCGACCTGTTCATTTCTTGAAAGTTGAGAGTCCTTTAGGGTTTCGTATACGTTGGTTTTTATTTTATGCAGTTTGGTTTGGGTGCCGTTGGTCCAATTTGTATTCCAAAAATTTGTGATGGTTCTCTTAATGTAGAATTTTGCGTCAAGGAAGCTGACTTTACGCTTTTCTAATACACGCGAATCAAATGATAAGCAACAGGATTTCTATGACTTCTGAAGCTAATACTTTTAGAATATTTCAAATTTTCCGTAGTTCTTTGCTCAGAAACCAGAGAAACGCTAAGTGACTTTATAGAAACTTCGCACTTGTGTACTGCATCGCGCAGAAAAAGATTGAAACAAACGTAAATAGTGAACACAGCGGTCCAGAGTGCGTAGTCTCTCTATCCGAGTGTCAACAAGGCACAAGTCCAGATACGATAAATCAACAAAAATGGTGATATTTTTCAAATATCTATGAATATGAAGATGACTTTATAGAAATTCCGGCCAGTGTATTGCCACCTCCAATAACTCCGAAAGTATGATAGTAGTAGAAAAGTTTTCGAAATAAAAGTTACATCGGACAACAGGGGCCGTATCGTAGAGTTAATATTTTGTTGCTAGGTGGAGTTGTTTTCAAAATGTGAGGATCACCTTTATTTTTTGAAATAGAATGCTATTTTTTGCTACCTGTTTTCTAATAGTGGCCATTGAGACGAATCCAACGAGGTGCGACATGAAGGTCTTTGATGGTCAGCAAAGGTCATTTATGACAAGAAAGGCGAAATAAATTCGCATTTACTAGAAGATGCAATCTTCTTATCACAGATTGAATAGTATTTCTTATCACGTCGGCACTTATCAAATCACATACTGTTACAATTTATTATACAAACGTATTGAATTGTACGGCGTGTAGGGTGAGAACGTTGAGGATATCTTTAAGCGTATAAATCTGTAGCTGGCACTGAATTTTGCTGGTATTTTCCGTAAATGAGAAGCATATCGGTTTGTTCTTCGAGAAAATACATCGTTTACAATCGCTTGATTCGATGATACCAATCTTACCATTCTTATTAGTGATGTCCTACAATATTCCAGAAGTGTTTATTTGACATTACCAGATTTAGTTGATACGCTCAACGAGATGTTCTGAACGTTCTCACCCTACACGCCGTACAATTAAATACATTTGTAGAATAAATGATTACAGCATCTGATTCGTTTAGTGCCGAAGCGATAGGAAATACTACTCAATCCGTGATAAGACGATTGCAGCATTGCATCGATACCAATAGAAATCACTTTGAACACCTTCTGTAAATGCAAGTTTATTTCGCCTTTTTTTATCATAAACTAGCTTTTTAACGCGGCTTCGCTCGCACAGGAAACCGTTTAATGCCCTCGGAAAATAAAACCTTTCAACCCCCCATTCTCCCCTATATAATTTTAATTTTATGTCACGTCGCCATCTTAGATTTAAAAATTGATGCCATTTTTGTAATTAACGTCCCAAGAAACCTCAATAACGACACCCATACCGATTTTTAGGCTTATTTGCACCATTTTACCGCATTTGTCAAATATAAGTTTGAATTGAATTTATAAAGAGGTGATTCTTGAAAAACTACGACGTACCTAAGGTTTACGACTATTTGGTTTATACTTAAAGTATCTCTTTCGTCGTCGTGGTCCTCTCGCGGCAGTCGTGATGTGGGTAGTTTCGCGCCTCGAGACGTAAACGTTACAAAATTGTCCCGAAACATATTTGGGGCTATCGGTTTCTACCGATCGATGATAATCTATGCCGTTCAATTCCATTTCGCTTTTCGCGTTGCTCCGTAGATCTTTCTGACGGTTTACTTTGAAGCAACGGTTTAGCGATAAGATAATAATTACGTACTTATATATTAGTTTCCAGATACATTTACGGAAATAAGACAACTTTAAAGTGAAATAATTGTATCGATGAACGTTAAGACCAAGTTTCATGTAAATCCGACCACGAACGAAATATTCCTCGTACAAACGTTGCAACCCGTTTTCACCCCCTTAGCGGTTGAATTTCGAAATATCCTTTCTTATCCCTTGTATAGATCGTAAAGGAAACCTCTGTGCAAAATTTCAGCTTTCTATGTCCAAGGGTTTAGCCTGGGCGTTGATGAGTGAGTGAGTCAGGACAGCGTTTTTATAGATATAGATGATCTTTGCTGACCATCAGAGACCTTCATGTTGCACCTCGTTGGATTCGTCTCAATGGCCGCTATCAGAAAACAAGTAACATAACGTTGCATTCTATTTAAAAAAACAGAGGTGACCTTCACATCTCTGAAGCGATTCCATCTAGCAACAAAAAATTAATTCCACAATACGGTTCCTGTTGTCTGATGCAAATTTTATTTCGAAAACTTTTATACTACTATCATACTTTCGGAGTTATTGTAGGTGGCAATTGTTAGTGCCTCACCCTGTATAATAGATTTAATTTTGAAGGGGCGCACAGTGCGTTGCCATGTGACAATAATCAAAACATAAACTTCCGTTTTGGGAAAGAATGTCGTCGCTGAAAGATTCATTGGTATTGTATTACTAAGACAAAAAGCGAGATTGGAAGAAATAAACAATCGTTCGCGATTGTCACTTTGCGCGCGTGCCAACAATTTCAGTCGATATTCATCTTCGAATTGAATTAGTGTACCAGTGCGATAAAAGTGAAAATTTTGTATTATTTGAAATGGAACGTGTTTCTGAGGATAAGTACTTCCATTTTTTACGCTACTTTAATTTTTATGTTCATTTTTTTAGAGTAGACTTAGTAGCAGAAATTGCAACACCTTTGGTAACTTTAATTAAGGTTTAAAAAAATACTCCTCAAAACTCCTCCATGATTTTCATTGGAAAATATGCATACATGTATCCTGCAAAGGATTACGCAAAAATTATCTGTCCTAGATGCCCGGTAATTAAAACAAATTTTTTTCAGATTCCGAGCGATCTATTACTAATAGATCTATCTTCGAGATATGGTTTTCAAGCAACCACGAAGAAAGAAAAACTAAGGTTCTTACAATATAATGTGCCTGTTGTTGACGTTGAAAGCATACTTTTCTAAAAAAATGATACTGCAAAAATATTTGGTTAAATTTGAAATTTTACTATTTATATTGTAAATATTTATTAAAAAACACTCAAAATATAATAATTAGTTAACATGTACGTAAATCACTTATTTAAACTGCAATTATGATTCTGGTACTGAAATCTCATTAACTCAACGCACTGTGGATCGTGCTGAAATATGTTAAAATTAATCTATTGTTCCATACAAGGAACGATCGATTCAATATCCGTATATTTCAGTTTGTTTACGAAACCGTTGGTTGTTTGTCCGTTTCAACGTTCAATTTTCTCATCCTCGCTCGACGTGTGACATTTAAACTGAAAAGACGTGATTTGCTTGAACTGATTTATTTTATTCGTTCGCTATTCTAATAAATATCTAGTAATTATTGTTAGGGTGAAGGCGTCTATCGTCATGCAAATATTAATTTCCGTGCTCGCGCTCGGTATTTCTACGGTGCCAAAGAGTTCTCTATGCCAGCCGCAGCGCAGCACGGACATAATATCTCCTCGCCATCATTTATTCCTTTATTCCCGCCCGCCTCTATCGGTAATTAAGTTACGTACATTATTTCTCGGCGGCTATTCGTTCCTGTCCCGGCCTCTGGCAGCCTCCCCTCGAGCCTGCACCCCTCGCCCACCGTTTTCCAAGCCGATAAGGGCACGTCGGCGGATGCGGCCGAAGTTAATGAATCGGAAGGAATAACGGCAATCAGCGAAATATAAATGAGGGACAGTGGAAGCGATCCTTTGGCTTGCGCGTCACGCACGCACCGTGACTCACGCCGAGCCGGGACGAGAAATGGAGCTTAATTATGGGAATCGGTGACCTGTCTGCTGATAACTGGGACCTTAAACTATCAATAAAAATGTGGGGGAACTACTTCGGCAGCTTTCACACCATTTTATATTTCCTGCCGTGAAGGACAGAGACAGAAATTTTACATGTGTATGTCGGCAAGTTTGTAGTAACAGCACAAATTTTCTCAAGATACTCCGTCAAAAATTAAAGGAGTAATTAATTAGCTTCTGCCAGTATCTTTTGCATGGAAGAACAAAAAACTTGTGTTTTCAGGTTGAATTTGGGAATTAATTTTGGGGAAACAGTCTGAACTGGGAGGCTGCAATTTTATATGCACATGTAGGAATGTTTGTAGTAACAGCACAAATTTTCTCAGGACACTCCTTTCAAAATTATGGCACTAATTAATTAGCTTCTGCCAGTATCTTTTGCATGGAAAAACAAAAAAACACGTGTTTCAAGGTTGAATTTGGGAATTAATTTCGGAAAAACGGTCTGAACTGGCAGGCTGCATTTTTACATGCACATGCAGGAATGTTTGTAGTAACAGCACAAATTTTCTCAAGATGCTCCGTCAAAAATTGAGGCAGTCATTAATTAGCTTCTGCCAGTATTTTTTCATGGAAGAACAAGAAATTCGTGTTTTAATGTTGAATTTGGGAATTAATTTTGGAAAAACGGCCTGAACTGGCAGGCTGCAATTTTACATGTACATGTAGGCACGTTTGTAGTTTCAGCACAAATTTTCTCAAAATGCTCCGTTAAACATTAAGCGAGAAATTAATTAGCTTCTGCCAGTATCTTTTGCATGGAAGAACAAAAGATTCGTGTTTTAAGGTAGAATTTGGGGATTAATTTTGAAAAAACGATCTTAATTGGCAGTCTGCAATTTTACATGTACATGTAGGAATGTTCGTAGTAACAGCACAAATTTTCTCAAGATGCTCCGTTAAAAATCAAGGGAGTAATTAATTAGCATCTGCCAGTATCTTTTGCGTGGAAAAACAAAAAAACACGTGTTTCAAGGTTGAATTTGGGGATTAATTTTGGAAAAACTGTTTGAACTGGCAGGCTGAAATTTTACATGCACATGCAGGAATGTTTGTAGTAATAGCACAAATTTTCTCAAGATGCTCCGTTAAAAATTAAGGGAGTAATTAATTACCTTCTGCCAGTATCTTTTGCATGGAAGAACAAAAAACTCGTGTTTCAAGGTTGAATTTGGGAATTAATTTTGGAAAAACGGTCTGAACTGGGAGGCTGCAATTTTACATGTACATGTAGGAACGTTTGTAGTAATAACACACATTTTCTCCTGATGCTCCGTTCCAAATTAAGGGAGTAATTAATTAACTTCTGTCAGTATCTTTTGCATGGAAGAACAAAAGATTCGTGTTTTAAGGTTGAATTTGGAAATTAATTTTGGGGAAACGGTCTGTACTGGTAGGCTGCAATTTTACA
>CM052203.1:1092836-1129838 GCA_028455805.1 Lasioglossum figueresi
ACCTAAGCGTAAAAAAACAGCTGAACACGATTTATGGTGTGCGTGACTAGACAAAGCTATTTTTGAGAGAAAAAATAAACCACCATCCGAAGAAGATGTAGACTTTTGCATCATTTGTTTAAGGTTTTCGCCGAAAAAATTGGCCGCTGCCTACTCTATCAAATGCAACACATGCCAGCGCCCTGTTCATTTGAACTGTGCCGATACGGGCAGACGTTCGTTTTTCACATGCAAACATTGTGACAGCGACTTGGATGACGAAGAGGAAGATCATTATCGAATCCTTCCTTTCATTATATTTTTCTTTTACTTTTCTTCGCCATTCTTAGCTTTTTTTCCATTTTTTGCCATTCTTTTTAACTCCTTTGGTCACTTAATGTCATTCAAATAAATAAAAATTCATTTCTGCATAAAGTTACATGGTTTTACCCTATATTTTACCACTTTTAGTTGATTTTTCCGAGTATCTCGCAACCCAATCACTTTTTCAGGAAGCCAAAAAACATGTCCTCGGAAAATTGGCCATAAAATTTTACTTGTTGATCAAATCACGAAACTTTTTACATATAAAAGTTTCGTGTTTCCTTCACCTTTCCAACGGTATATAAAACTCTTCGATATCTTCGTCAAGCAAAAAGTTACAGGCCAAAAACAAAACCCGTTTCATAACCCAACCTCTTCCCCTACATTTGTATGTACGCCAGCTGCTTCAACGATTTGTCGTGACGTTCCCGAAGAATTCGAAGCTTCTTTTAAAATTGCACGTTTTCCGCGATCGCTTACTGCTTTCGGTCGACCGGAACTCTCTTTTTTACCGTATGTTTTAGGATTTTTTAATAAATTATACACCACTTTTCTGCTTCGTATAATACGTGCAATTTTTGAAACTGAGTAATTCTCTTTATGCAATGTCAAAATCGTTTTTATTCCAGCATCGGATAAAGATTTTCCACTATCCGTAGTGTAATTTCAATAGAAGATAATAAGAAACACGCACAATATTCAATGCACAGTAAAATAGTACACGATACAAACAGTCTGACAGTCCAGTGTTGACTGCAAAGAAAGAATTTTAAGACTGTGCCATCATTTTGTCGCGTCGGTGACCCCGGTTGTTTGCATTTAGACTAGAATCTGTAACCTCCGCTTAACTCCGTCGGTGTAAGTAACCTTGAAGCTCTACCGAAGTACATACACGGAGAGAAACGTATCAAATTTCATCACAGTTTTCAGAAATAGCAATATTTACGGGTGTGCCATCTTTTTGTCGCGGACTGTAGTTTAGATAGCCAATAAGGATATAGACCCGAGTTGACCTTATGCTCAATCGCAAATCGCTCAAATTCAAGAGATCTAGAAAATCGTTCGAACCTAACTTATCTCGAAAATCGCTTGCAACACTCGTAACGAACTATCGATAGTTCTTTACCTCGAAAATTGTTAATACCGTATCTTGTTAAGCTTTTCAAATACATATCGAGCGTGTTAATTCTCGAACGCCAATTTTATTTCCAACTAGACGCGGTTGCCTACATAACTGCGTCAGAGCCCCGAATATCATCGCGGAACGGGAGTTACGCCCCGCGAAGTTCGGTACACAAATTACGGTATTTGGACGCATCGTCGAGTGAAATAGAGAAAAATATTGAAAGATCTATTATGATATTCAGCGAGCACGGGTTACCATTGACAAGACAAGTAAATGATCCAGAGGATCGTAGAGTGAGACGGCAAGGTGCCTCGAATATGCCGTGGAAGATCAAAGTGACGGGGACCATTCGAGGCTGATCGAGGCAGGATGCAAAAAAGTGGTAGGCACACACAGCAGTATGTTTCCAGAAGCGGAGGCGGGATGACCCGGTTGGCTAACGACGTGGGAATAGTCCTTGGGCACCACCTTCCTCAGGTGAGCAGGTTTGGCCCGTTCTTTGCCAGCGGACTGGTCGCGGCCGGTCGCTCGAGGTGACATGATTGCATCGCTTATTGGCCGCTGGATTCCGCGTCGCTCGTCTCTCACCCCCTTGTCCGGATCGCTCTTGATTGGCTGGGGTGTCGTTCCGAATCGTTTCCACCGTACGATCTGCTCGAAAAAACGTACCTAGAGCCTGTAAGTGCGCTAATTGGTACCGGTGTCGCTGCGTATCCTTTACCGACACAGTACTTGTTCGCGAGCGTGCCGCATTTTGTAGTCGGACTGCTCTTCGGTTGTTTCAGCTGTATTAATTTCATTCGTACTATATCATCCGATGTTAGCGATCATCGAAAGGGTCGACAAGTTCGCTTAACGAATAAAATGAGAAGGCCGCGCGTGACGGAACGAAGATCAACGCTGGAGAAGTAGGCGAGTCACGATCGATCTCGCGCGGGAAACAGATATCGGGACCGATACTACGGATTTGGTAGCAATCGCGGGCTTAATCCTCGATCGGATAATGGAGGTTCCTGCGGATACCGGGGCTGATAATTTATTCCCGGTAACAAGACGTTCCTCTCGGACGCCGATGTTAGACGGTTTTTCAGCGTGCTCGGTAGTTGGTTGTCGAACAACACGCACCGAATACAAATCACCCGTCCTGTCCCCTTGTACACCCGGTCGCGGGCAAAACACCGATCTCGCGAACCTGGGGACTTCCAAATCGACTCGTAAATAAATTCTCGGAAACGGGCTTTTTGCGGCCGACCAGCCCGGGCAAACCAGCGCAAGTAACA
Source organism: Lasioglossum figueresi (assembly GCA_028455805.1). NCBI lineage: Eukaryota > Metazoa > Arthropoda > Insecta > Hymenoptera > Halictidae > Lasioglossum > Lasioglossum figueresi. Next base: position 1,095,546 of record CM052203.1, read on the forward strand.
GCGTCTAAGAAGCGTCCCGGAGCTTCTTCGTGCCGAGCAAAACCTCGAATATCCGGGCAAAACATCCACCCCGTCCATTTAAGCTCTCCCCGACGCGCGACGAACCCTAGATCATGGAACCTGATCACCGGTCTATTTCCTGCGGGCGCGTCGCGGGACGGCTCTTATGCGAATCGGCCAATTTAGACCCTTGTAGCTAGCTCGCGAGCAGAGATCTGGCCCGGTAATTAATTTCTTATGTCATAAGCAATTTCCCAATGTATTCCAATTAACCAGCAGCGACTCGCCAAACTGAACGAATCAAAGAAAATGAATAGTCGACACAGCGACACCCCCCGGATCGCTATCGCATAGCAGCATAAATTTCCCGAGCGAGATCACGGTGGAAAATCGAGCGAGGATCGAGTGGGATCTAAGATGAAGGATCTCGACGCGGATGATTCCAACCCAACATCGTGTTCAGGCAGGCGTGACAGCTCGTTAGCTATAATATTCGATTGGATCTCGATCGATTAGGTATCGGCATCGTACCTGGTTCTTAGATCCCCTTCTTCTCTCTTTATCTTATCCGTTTCCCCTTTCACCCTTCTGGATAAGTGCGGTATAGGTCTCTCGATCATTTCGTGCCTTTATCGCGAAATAATGATAATAAGCTTCGGCTCGGGAGCGAGCTTGGCTCTCTCTCGAGAAAGGAAGAAACGGGAGGGTAAAAAGGACTCGAAGATCTCGATGATGCTGCGTACGGGTCCATGGAAGGGGGGGGACAGGTAACAGATAGGTGATCGTTCGGTGCAACAACAGATCGTAACGAACTCCGTTTAATTTCGGTAAAAAAGCTTTATTACGCCCACAAACCTCCTATCGGTGACCGTCGACCAGCGAAATTGCATCTTCTTCTCTGACGATGAAATTCCTTTTCATAAAAACCAACGTAAAACGCGATAACGTTCAATTACCAGGGGCCCGGTAAAACTCCGCGCTGTGGATATATGAACGTTTTTCGGCATTTTTTCTCCTCCCTCCCACTGCCCCGCACACCCCTTTTCCGAGGAGAACAGGTTTATGAAATTTTTCGCTAACGCGTTATCCTAGCAGAGTCTCGTAATAAACGATTTCAATTTTTACATTTTCCTCGTGAAAAAATTTCTGTATCCAGCCCAGACTCGTAGAAAAACGTACGAAACAATTTGTCCCGAAAAATTCCCCAGTTCCGCTACAAAGAAATCGTAAATTGAACCGAAAAGCGATCCGTTCGGGGCGATTCTTTCGAGTTTCGTAGCGACCGCGTCGCCATTTTTAAATTACGATCCCGGCCCGGGGAAAACTCGAGATAAGAGAGCCAGTCTCGACGGTAAGCTCTCCCGTTCCGGCCGATCAATTAGCAATCATCTTGTCGAGGACAAGATCATTTCTCGGCCGTTGCCAATTGACCGTAAATTCGATTTCGTGTCCGGGCTCGTTACGCGATCCCCGCGATCCGATTAATGGACAATACCGACGTCCAACGATCCGTACCCGGTCTTGGAAAATACGAGAGCCACTTCGCACACCGCTGGATAACCGCGAGAAGCATAATTATACGGAGAACGCGCGTCTTATCTCTTATCGGCGCCGACATCGACGCACTGCACGCGCGCTGTTACCGTCGAGGATCGATGGAGCGGGAAAAATTGATCGCCACTTGACGCGCGGACACGTAACTCGATTTCCGTCGTTACCTTCGACGAGTATCTTCGATCTCCACATTTTTCTTTGTTTTCGATATGGTTAGCGAAGTATTCCTTCGAGGAAATTGTGTGGTATTACACATTAATGTTATGTAGGTTTAATAGGAAGAATATTAGGTAACCCGATAACGTTAAAATACAGTTTCAATTCTTCCCTTGGATTGTTTACAAAACAAAGACTCCCAAATAAACTTTTCCTCCTGATCGTGTGAAATACATGCCATACTACACGCGCTATTATACATTCAAACCTCAAATAAAAACAGATTTTCCATTTTGACTGACTCCAAATCCGCTCTTGACGCCATTGGACATCCGACGCAACACCCAACTATTCGAAATATCCAAAAAATTATAACAGAAATCTAAAACGATAACAAATATATTAACTTAGAATGGATCCCTGGACACGTTGGCCTGATTGGTAACGAAACCGCGGATAAAGCCGCAAAAGAAGCGTGCAATCTTTCATCCTGGGACGACAACCGTAAAGTCAGCTTCCTTGACGCAAAATTCTAAATTAAGAGAACCATCATAAATTTTTGGAATACAAATTGGACCAACGGCACCCAAACCAAACTACATAAAATGAAAACCAACGTATACGAAACCCTAAAGGACTCTCAACTTTCAAGGAATGAACAGGTCGCAGGTCCGAATAAACCCTATTAAAAATGTTTGGGGTATCATTGCGCGACAAGTTTATAAATACTGTAAACAATACAACTCCATTAGCGAACTAATTTCTAGTATTTTTAATGTAATTTAAAAAAATGGAGGTTACGCTAGATATTAAAATAGAAATAATAAAAAAACAATCGTTACTTTCAACTTTATCCGTGTAAAACGAAAGCGACATTATAGAAATTTCGCAGTTTGTTCGACGTAAAATTATATTTTTGTTTTCTTTTATCGATAAATGTTATACTTGTGTTTTGAAATCGGTATGTATGCTTTCTTTATGTAATCCCGAGATTAAAATACCAAATACAAATTTTTCATTGGTATGGTACAATAATAAGAATTCGTTACAAAACACAGTGTCTTTATAGAAATTTCGGCGAGTGTACCTCATACAATACTTAAATGTTGAGTAATTGATTAGATACCGACGGATCTAATAATGTAAACAATATTTTAAATAATAGTACAGCAATTATCAATGCTACCAAATACAAATTTTTCATTGGTATGGTATAATAATGAGAATTCGTTACAAAACACAGTGTCTTTATAGAAATTTCGGCGAGTGTACCTCATACAATACTTAAATGTTGAGTAATTGATTAGATACCGACGGATCTAATAATGTAAACAATATTTTAAATAATAGTACTGCAATTATCAATGCTACCAAATACAAATTTTTTATTGGTATGGTATAATAATAAGAATTCGTTACAAAACACAGTGTCTACATAGAAATTTCGGCGAGTGTACCTCATACAATACTTAAATGTTGAGTAATTGATTAGATACCGACGGATCTAATAATGTAAACAATATTTTAAACAATAGTACAGCAATTATTAATGCTACCAAATACAAATTTTTTATTGGAATGGTACAATAATAAGAATTCGTTACAAAACACAGTGTCTTTATAGAAATTTCGGCGAGTGTACCTCATACAATACTTAAATGTTGAGTAATTGATTAGATACCGACGGATCTAATAATGTAAACAATATCTTAAATAATAGTACAGCAATTATTAATGCTACCAAATACAAATTTTTTATTGGTATGGTACAATAATAAGAATTCGTTACAAAACACAGTGACTTTATAGAAATTTCGGCGAGTGTACCTCATGCAATACTTAAATTTTGAGTAATTGATTAGATACCGACGGATCTAATAATGTAAACAATATTTTAAATAATAGTACAGCAATTATTAATGCTACCAAATACAAATTTTTCATTGGTATGGTATAATAATAAGAATTCGTTACAAAACAGTGTCTTTATAGAAATTTCGGAGAGTGTACCTCATGCAAAACTTAAATGTTGAGTAATTGATTAGATACCGACGGATCTAATAATGTAAACAATATTTTAAGTAATAGTACAGCAATTATCAATGCTACCAAATACAAATTTTTCATTGGTATGGTACAATAATTAGAATTCGTTACAAAACACAGTGACTTTATAGAAATTTCGGCGAGTGTTCGGTGAGTGTACCTCATGCAATACTTAAATGTTGAGTAATTGATAAGATACCGACGGATCTAATAATGTAAACAATATCTTAAATAATAGTACAGCAATTATTAATGCTACCAAATACAAATTTTTTATTGGTATGGTACAATAATAAGAATTCGTTGCAAAACACAGTGTCTTTATAGAAATTTCGGCGAGCGTACCTCATGCAATACTTAAATGTTGAGTAATTGATTAGATACCGACGGATCTAATAATGTAAACAATATTATAAATAATAGTACAGCAATTATTAATGCTACCAAATACAAATTTTTCATTGGTATGGTATAATAATAAGAATTCGTTACAAAACACAGTGTACTTTATAGAAATTTCGGCGAATGTATTATAAATTCACCTTTGTATAAAACTCTTTTGATTGTAATTTATGTGGTCGCCGATGACCTAGCTGTTAATGCGAGCACATTAAAATAAACAATAAATAAATAAAATCAATAATAAAACAAGCCAAGACAGACGACCCTCCGAGTGTTTTTCCCAGAATGTAGCAACAAGTTAAACACGCCCAAGATTCATCGATCCTTCAACCCATCGGTGATCTTTTAACCCTTAGCGCAGCTCCGTGAAAATTTCCCACCCTCAAAAAACGACTTCCATCGCAAAGCTCGAGCAACCGGGAAGACGAACGAACGTCGTACGAGCAGTCTCACGGCCGAAGACAGCCATTTATTAGAGCGCGGGGCGGTGGAAGTGGCATGAAGGCTCGCGATATTGTTAATAACAGCTCTGTACGCCGTGCCGGCGTCGAGCAATAAAATGTCGAAGCCGGGGAACGGAATCACCTTCGACTGTCATCGGGGACGGTCGAAGAGGAATGTTCGTTCGGACGGGTGCCAAATAAACGAGCAGGCAAAATGAATATTCCCTTGGCTCGTGTTCTCGGCTCGCCGCAGTAAAGAACATTTTTCTTCGGCGGTGCCGGGGCCTGACACGGAATATTATACATGTACAGTAGGTAGACTGACGCGATCTCTATTAACCCCGCGTCGCGGCTACTCTCGGCGTTCCCTTCGCTGGCTGATAGGCTTCAATTCTCTCGTCCGCCGGCTACCGGTCGCTACTGCCTGGAGACCCGACGTCATTACAAGCACGTGTAATCCATTCGATCCTCGTTACGACGTCCTGCATTGCGTTAACACCCGCGTGCACCGCTCAGGATGCGTTCATCTTCCACCGACGAATTGAACCGGCCGCGGCCGGGCCCCGTGTGCTCGCTCGATTGGGTCTGTTTTTCGAACGCCGCAGCTAATACACTTCACGGAACCTTCTTCGAAGGTATTGGACCTCCTATTTCGACCCCATAGCCATTAAGAAGATCCAATCACGGAAACTTCAACGATTACGGTCACTGTCAAAGAAACGCAAGAATTCTAAGAGGAAAAATTGGTTATCGTTCCGGCTGTCGTAACTACGTGAAAAAAGAACTCGAGAAACCCAAATGAGGGACAGACAATCGAGTCCCGAAACGGTCTCGTGGGACGCGAGTCTCGCATGAATGCGCGGGCCATGATTTAATGGAAGCGTCTCGGCGCGATTCAGACAGCGGGTTAGACACCGCGAGTCCTGCACGATGAGAAAAAGGATTCCAGCAGAGGTGCACGGGCCTTGTCCTCCGTGTGTGCAGGCGTGCAGGTGTGCACCACGCACACGCCTGCAGACTGACCAGAGCCGGCTCTCGCTGACAAGCCGCTCCCGCGGGCAAAGTTCAATGCTAGGAGCTCCTTCTTGTTTTATGTACCGGATTACGCCTCGGCTGCCTCGGAAGTAGCATCTCCCCGGAGGCTCGCGGCTCTCGCCGTGCCGTCGATGAAAAACCCACGTAAAAACCCGGCAGAGGGACCTGCCTGGATCGAGCTCTTCTTTAACGCCGCCCGAACCGGCCCGAACTTTCGCGAACCGCCTCCTTCAATTCGCATTGACCAATATTTAGCCTGAAACCATCTCTAGGATCTTCCCTGGATCGTTTCACGATGAATCGTAATACAGAAAACCGATAACGATAATTCTAATACTCGGTCCGATTGGAAACACTTTGTCGACGGTACTGGATATCTGTACCGGCAGATTAGAATCGATTAGATTACAGTCTCGCGTGTCGCCACTTAATCATCGTAATTATTGTCACGGCGATGTAGAATGCAAAGGCTTCCGGAAGGTTCAATTTATCGTTCGTAGGTCTAGAAGCAAAATGCCTGAGATTTAATGTTAATGCGGGCATCCCTTGCACCTGTGATTTAATGGATCCATCCTCGTTCGTAGATTATACACCGGAATGATACATGGTTTGCCAGGCAACTTCGTTTTTATCCTCATCGTTTACGTAATATCGCCGTTACCGATTGCCAAAGGGTAGATCTAAATATCCTCTCACAGAATTCCTGGAGGTTCGAAAATCTCCATAATCGCACGGTAGGTCCTCGCTTAGATCGCTGTAATAACCGCAACGTGTTATTTCGAATTTTACAAAACACACAAAAACTCTCTTCGATCTCATTTGCGTCGCTACAGAAAAGAAACTACTCCTCGATTTCAATGTTTCCCAGCTCGTACGATTACTTTCGTTCCCCCAACAGTTCTCGGAACAACGCGCGTTAACTTCAACATTCCATCGGAAAATAGCAAATCGCCGTAACAAAAGCTCGAGCATTGGTAGGACATTTGCGTGCGGCAACGAGGTTTTAAGAATCCGCGCGGAATCGCAAAGCCGGCGCGGCGGCCGCGAATCGATTAGTCGCGAGCCCGTACGCCCGGGATCGGCGATCTCTCCCCGAGGAAGATCTATCAAGAAGTTTATAGGCAGGCGCCATGGATCGCTGACGATCCTTCCGTCCCGGGACTCGAGATCCTCCTCGACATAAATTTCAATACGATTACAGCGCGCGGTCGACACGCGATTTTGCGTGCAAAATAATCTTTATTAACACATTCCCTTCTCTTATTTCAGATCTGATCTGGTTTTCGTTCTTTTTTATTGAATCTTGGCTACAATGATGCAATTTCCTATGCATAAATCGTTGTACATCTGTTAGATTACTTCATAAAGTATTTAATTTCAACAGATTGCGAATCTCGCATTTCCATTTCCTCAGGTTGCTTTATTAAGATCATCTGTTTCGCCTGCTGAGAAATTGCTTCTGGCTAAAGCAGAATTAAAATGCTATTAATATTGATTAACAAAGTCGTTCCTTTCGTGCTATGCGAATCTATTATACGCGTCATAAATCGCTAGGACCGCCACGGAAAGCGTGACGCGCGGCCGGGTCCAGGAGGCGTAGCCTTCGAAAACCGCTTCGAAAACTTCGAAACTTCGAGGTTCCCTTCGTTCCTTCGAGTCCTTCGAATCTTCGAAGAGTCGAAGCTTGGGAAAAGTAACAGCCCTATTACGCACGACACTCGAAGTGTTGAGGAACAGAATGACGAAGGTTGAGCGCGACAGAAGACTCCAAGGAATAGTTGAATTTAAAGTAACATTCTGTCTTTGAGCCTATAAGTATCTAAGAAAATTTGTTTTGAGGAAAAAATGTTGTATTTGACCAATCCATATTCGCTATAAAAGCACAAAATCCGCAATATGGTAACGAGTGGTCAAATAATTCTCATTTCTGGTACAATCTAGGGCTGTTACTTTCCTTCGAAGCTTCGATTTCAGAATTTTCGAAGGTGATGAGAATCTTCGCTTCGAAACTTCGAAGCTTCAATTTGTTCGATTCGTTGGATTCGTTTTCGGTTAACGGATAAGACGCGAAAATGTCGAATTTGCGCGAATGAAAGCCCTCATTTTCTACAATGCGTTACAATGTAAGCGTCTGCGATGCGAAAGTTTGGATGTAGCTGTTCGCAATTTCACATCGCTACTGTCATAAACGCGTGAAGCACGGCAGTTCATTTGAGAAGAAAATCTGTTCTGAGGAAAAAATGTTGTATTTGACCAATCCATATTCGCTATAAAAGCACAAAATCCGCAATATGGTAACGAGAGGTCAAATAATTCTCATTTCTGGTACAATCTAGGGCTGTTACTTTCCTTCGAAGGTTCGATTTCAGAATTTTCGAAGGTGATGAGAATCTTCGCTTCGAAACTTCGAAGCTTCAATTTGTTCGATTCGTTGGATTCGTTTTCAGTTAACGGATAAGACGCGAAAATGTCGAATTTGCGCGAATGAAGACGTTCATTTTCTACAATGCGTTACAATGTAAGTGTCTGCGATGCGAAAGTTTGGATGTAGCTGTTCGCAATTTCGCATCGCTACTGTCATAAACGCGTGAAGCTCGGCAGTTCATTTGAGAAGACAAATTTTCTTGCACGAGTAGTTTGAACCTTTTGTAGCCAGACGGAACACTGTATCCAAAATTGATTTTACCGACGATTTACGATGTTTTATAGAAATTCCTGTATTTATTGAGATGTTGAAAAATATTTTCGCATTGCGGGATCGATAATAATTTTAGAAATTTGCGGATGAGCGTAAATAGAAAACAGAATGGAAATGTTTGAGGGAAAGGCAGGAGGTATAAAGTTAATGCGTGTAAAACTAAATTAAATTAATGAACAGGCACCCAGCGATGCATCGGACATTAAAGTTCATGAAGGTGCATGGCAAATTAAAGTTCATTCGAGTGCATAACACTTCCTCTTAGCACCACGTTAACGTGATATTTATCGGGTGTTCATCTGGCGCATATAAATACCGCGCTATCTTGATATCCTGCTTAGCTCGGTTAAAGGAATAATACACCGGTATCGTAACACTATTGGCTAGCCGATACACGCTTACCTATGCAATCTCTTTCTTTCTTGATTCTCACTTTGTCTTTCTCTTCTCTGCTCGATAATATCCGCCGCATGAATACCAATTAGAAGACAATTAACGTAAACCATATTTTCGTATTACCGGAGCAACGAGAAAATATTATTCCGACACCGGGAGAGCGGATTTATATTTGCAAATTCACCAGACAAGTTAATGAACGATCTATAGAACGCTTTGAGAAATTTATATTTGATTGTTAGGCGAGTCTAGACTATCGGTTAATGATTCCCCGGTTTGTGGGCGTTGTTCACATACATTATCGCGTTATTCTTTCGTACGTTCCTCGCGTTCGAAATTTATGAATTCTACCTTTTAATTTTGTTGTGTCTTCTGGACATTGTCTAGACCCAATTAGACAAAAAATTCAACCCTCTGGATTTTTAAAGCACGCGTAATCTACAGTGGAATATATAAAGAAATTCGCATGGTCTGGATACCTGCGGAATCGATCGATCGAAGCGTGCGACGGTACTGTATCCGCGACATTTATTTCATCCGGGGATAAAGTTCGGTATCGTAAATCGGCGCAGGTGAAACGAGCCGTCACCGTCTGGCAAGCTTTGCTCCTCGCAAATCGCTGTTTTAAATCGGTGTGAACCGAAACGCGCACGCTTGCTCGCTAGCCTACTCGCTCGCATGCTCGCTAGCCTGCTCGCTCGTTCGCTCGTTTACTCGCGCCTCTCGCGAGGTCCCCGTATAAACAGGCGTTTGCGGTTGTCTTGGTGGCAGGGGCAGAAATCGTGTGAGATCGGGGAGAACGATAAATCGCTCTCTTACCAATAAAGTTCGTTACCTCGGAACACGCAGGCCCCGTGTAACGAAGGAGAAACGTCAAATTAAGTGAATTACGTGCATAATTACGATGCGTGCGTTTATCGCGCATCGACAAACATTCGTAATATGGGGTTGCGCCTGCGGTCGCGATACCACGGTGAGACCAGCACGAACTCTTCTCTCGGATGTGGATCCCTACTCTAGGCGAACCGTGGAACACCGTGGAACACAAGAGAAGTCGGCACACACGTTGCGTGTGAAATCGTTCCGACGGCTGCGATCCACCGTTTTCCATCGCGATTGTCATTTCGCTTTGGATATCGGTGTCGTCTATTCAATGGTCCTGTTCCAAAGCTTATCTGGCGTTGCTCATCTAGCATATTATTTTCAACCTATTGGATTCATCGTCCTGTTTTAAATAAATCCTTTAAATCCTGCTTAAAGTCATCCCTCGCGGAACAGTTCAGGAGCGGAAAGTTAAGAACTGCGTCTCCTAGTAGACAGACGACACACGCGCGTGACTGCGACAGTCACAACAGTACACTCACACACCGCTAGACCACGTATACGTACGCGAGGATTGCAAGGGTTCGGAATTCCACTCCTGATTTCTCAATAATGCAAAGACGGGGGTTCTTAGTAGTCAAAATCGCTAGATGAAAGGTCAATCTAGGGGGCTATTTGCCTCAAAAGTCCTACTTTTACGTTTACGACGCGTAATTCTCATTATTTGGCAGCATGTCGCGGAGACACGAGTAGTAATAGACAGGCGACAGTGCTGCCGCCTATCGTGGCTGTCGATATGCTGCCGAAAAATGAGAATTACGTGTCGTAAACGTAAAAGTTGGACTTTTATGGCAAATAGCCCCATAGATTGAAATTGATAGCGATTTTAACTACTAAGAAACACCGTCTTTGCATTATTGAGAAATCAGGAATGGAATCCCGGACCCTTGCAATCCATAAATCCGTAAGAGGGAATACAAAAGTGGGTGACTATATTATACCACCTACTTCTCCAAGTTTCGCAAATCCTCAAAAGTCCTACTTTTACATTTATATATAGACGGGAGCATCGTCGCCTGTCCATTGCTTCTCGCAGTCTGCGACACGCTGCCGAATAATGAGAATTACGCGTCGTAAACGTAAAACTAAGACTTTTGAGGCAAATAGTTCCCTAGATTGATGTTTCATCTAGCGATTTTGAGTACTAAGAAACCCCGCCTTTGCATTATTCAGAAATCAGGGATGGAATCCCGGACTCTTGCAATCCATAAATCTATAAAATCCGCAGTCTAGTTGTGAATAAAATTTTAAGAGGGAATACAAAAGTGGGTGGCTATATTATACCACCTTCTTCTCTAAGATTCACAAATTCTCAAAAGTCCTACTTTTACGTTTACGACGAGTAATTCTCATTATTCGGCAGCATATCGACAGACACGATAGGCGGCAGCACCGTCGTCTGTCCACTGCTTCTCGCAGTCTAGCGACATACTGCTAAATAATGAGAATTACGCGTCGTAAACATAAAAGTAGGACTTTTGAGGCAAATAGTTCCCTACATTGATGTTCCATCTAGCGATTTTGAGTACCAAGAAACCCCGTCTTTGTACTATTCAGAAATCAGGAATGGAATCCCGGGCTCTTGCAATCCATAAAACTATAAAATCCGCAGTCTAGTTGTGAATCAAATTTTCAGCGGGAATACAAAAGTGGGTGGCTATATTATACCTCCTTCTTCTCTAAGATTCACAAATCCTCAAAAGTCCTACTTTTACGTTTACGACGCGTAATTCACATTATTCGGCAGCATATTGACAGCCTCGATAGGCGGCAGCACCGTCGTCTGTCCCTTGCTTCTCACGGATCCGCGACATGCTGCTAAAAAATGAGAATTACGCGTCGTAAACATAAAAGTAGTACTTTTGATGCAAATAGTCCCCTAGATTGATGTTTCATCTAGCGATTTTGAGTACTAAGAAACCCCGTCTTTGCATTATTCAGAAATCAGGAATGGAATCCCGGACTCTTGCAATCCATAAATCCATAAAATCCGCAGTCTAGTTGTGAATAAAATTTTAAGAGGGAATACAAAAGTGGGTGGCTATATTATACCACCTTCTTCTCTAAGATTCACAAATTCTCAAAAGTCCTACTTTTACGTTTACGACGAGTAATTCTCATTATTCGGCAGCATATCGACAGACACGATAGGCGGCAGCACCGTCGTCTGTCCACTGCTTCTCGCAGTCTAGCGACATACTGCTAAATAATGAGAATTACGCGTCGTAAACATAAAAGTAGGACTTTTGAGGCAAATAGTTCCCTACATTGATGTTTCATCTAGCGATTTTGATTACTAAGAAACCCCGTCTTTGCATTCTTGAGAGACCAGGAGTGCAACCCCGGACTCTTGCAATCCTCACGTATGTATACGTGGTCTAACGGTGTGTGAATGTACTGTGGTGACCGTGTGCAGTCACGCGCGAGTGTTGTTTGTCTCCAAGACGCAGTCCAGTTAAAGTTTTCATCGCCATTGTTATTTTGCTTTGGATATCAGTGTCGTCTATCCAATAGTCCTGTTCCAAACCTCGTCTGGTGTTGTCCATCTAGCATATTATTTTCAACCTATTGGATTCATTGTCCTGTTTTAAATAAATCCTTTAAATCCTGTTTAAATTCGTTCTCGCGAAACAGTTCAAATAACCGCGAGTTAAATAGCGGCAAGTTAAAGTTTCCATCGCTATTGTCATTTTGCTTTGGATATCGGTGTCGTCTATACAATGGTCCTGGTCCAAACCTCGTCTGGCGTTGTCCATCCAGCATATTATTTTCAACCTAATGGATCCATTGTCCTGCTTTAAATAAATCCATTAAATCCTGCTTAAAGTCATCCCTTGCAGAACAGTTCAGGAACGGCAAGTTAAATAGCGGCAAGTTAAAGTTTCCATCGCGATTGTCATTTTGCTTTGGATATCGGTGTCGTCTATCCAATGGTCCTGGTACAAACCTCGCCTGACATTGTCCATCTAGCATACTATTTCCAACCTATTGGAATCATTGTCCTGTTTTAAATAAATCCTTTAAATCCTGCTTAAATTCATCTCTCGCAAAACAGTTCAGATACCCGCAAGTTAAATAGCGGCAAGTTGAAGTTTCCTTCGCAATTGTCATTTTGCTTTGGATAGCGGTGTCTTCTATCCAATGGTCCTGGTCCAAAACTCGGCTGACAACCGATTGGATTCACTGTCCTGTTTTAAATATATCCTTTAAATCCTGCTTAAAGTCATCCCTCGCGGAAACAGTTCAGGATCGGCAAGTTAAAGATCGCGGAGAGCAGATGGGCGGAGGAGGATCGAATAGTGGATCGATCGATCTATCCGCGGTGCCGGGTGCTCTCTCCGCCGTGTGTAGAAGTCGCGGGTGCGAGGATCTCGATTCAGGATCCCAGATAGGATCTCCGTTGGCCTCGGCCAATTACACCCGCTAGGTCCGAGTCTGGTTGCTCGGGTTAACGTAGGCCCTCTCCTTGTTCCTGCATACGTTTTGCCTCCACCGTGACCCACCTCCTTCCTTTTCTCTCTTCCTCCATTCTTTCCTTTGGATACCTTCAATCGCACTCTTCTTCGCCTTGTCCGATCTTCTTTTTCTACCGTGCTCGGCTGCTTCCTGTTTGTTTCTTGCTTTTATTTCTGCCGGATCATTTGGCTTCTCTCCTCTCTTAAAGACTCTGTTGCAGCTTTGGCTTCTTCTGGATTCCACGCTACTGCAGAAAACAAAGAGACCAACGAAACCGCAAAATTCGCGAGGTATGGCGGATTCTGTATGCAGTAGGGTATCAATCGAACCAGTCCAGAGTGGTCGAGAAGTTGTTCGTAGTATTACGCGCGAAGGGAATCGATCAGAATGGGGCTCCAGCACCGGGGGAAAGTCGTAACCGTCTCAGATTCCGATGCCACCCACCAGGTAAACCGATACCATGCACCGGCCGTGTAGACAATAGTAATACCGGGGCGTGCAATGGGTCAATGAGGTGCTTGTTATGGGGAACACGAAATACTTTGCATACCCCATAGATATTCATCGCCCGGCCTGCGCGGCTGCGAACCAGACCTGGCCCGAGCTCTCTGCCTGCTCGGGCCTGCTCGCCCCGGTGAAACTCAGGAAACACATCGGGTTTATAAATGGAAACCCAATCGATATGCGGATGGCCGCACGAACAACACGTCGCTATAAGCCGCATTATGAAATAACGAGAAAGAAACGTCGCCTTGGATACTCGCCTTTCCCACAACCGGAGACCCGCAATCTCCGATGCACACTGAACCGCTCCTGTTCTATTTTATTATTCTTCTTTGCGCTTGAATGATGGCTCCGAAACGGTACCAGGAGACCGAGGCATACCGGAGACCGAGGCTATCGCGACAGAGTTCGCATTGGAATTGTTATTCGGTTGCATCGTTTCCTTTTTAAATTATCTTTCGAAGCAAAAAATTCTTTCACGTTTCGTAAACGGGAATAATTAATAGACGAACGAGACGACGTTGTTCGGCGATCGTTTCCCGAAAATCACGATTTCGCAGAAAGATTCGCGTACCTACGTTCGACGATGGAGGGGGGATTAGATTGCTCCGATGATGGCGAGGTAATTGCGAGGGAAGCGTCGCGATCGGACACGCGTGCAGCAACAAAGCGGCATTCCGGTTTGCGATCGTTGGTTCGACTCCTGCCGGTGTTTCTATCGGGGCTGGATCTCCGTGTGGCCACGCACGACAATACAGACCGGAATACTCTCGGCGTCTACCTGTCATTCGGCGCATTATACGCTTCCAGATGCATCAGCGCCGCCGCGAGGCCTGGAGAGCTGGGAAACTCGGGCCTCGGGGCTCGGCCTGGGCCTCGGGCCTCGGGCCCCGGCAGATCTAAAATCGCTATTGCAGTCAACGAGGTGCTTACCGTTTCGCAGCGGGAGTAAACGGTCTGCTTAAGGCACACGTACGACCCGCACGAGAACCGAACGAGCAACGTAACGCGGTGATAAGATCCTCCGCCCGGGGAAGAAAAACCTGCAACACCCGGCCAACGAGGAACAGGAAGACTATCCTATACCAAACTATGCTGTACCAAAGTGCGAAAAAACCATGGGTCAGAACTCAAGTTTTTTTTATCATCAAACCGACTTTATTTATATTGTTATTTCATCGGCTTCGTCGATGGCACGCTGTACAAACTTCGTCCAAAGGCTGCTCAATTTCTCAATGATTGCTCGAAACACCACACTCGTTCACGCGCCGCAGCGAAGCCAGTCGACTATGTCCAACGCTCGCCGGCACACACCTAAACCTTCCACGAACCGACCACCACGCGATGTATCCCGCTTCGATTAATAAAATATATTGTAAGGCCCCGAGATCCGCATCTTCGCGAAGTTGATAGTTTAAATCCGCAATTATTTTCGCGGTCCGATAAATAATTCATAATCGACGCGCATAAAAGTCAGTCTGCTGGGTCCTGGCTGGTCTGGGAGCCGCGGAACAAACACAAACACACGGCTCGTAAATCCGGTTACGACGAGCCAGCAGGTGCCATTATCTGTTGCATTCTGCAATTACAGAAAGATTCCCTCGATCCGTTCGCGAAGAAGACTGTGCCCGAACGATTCCGGCGCGAGTTAATGAACAACGTTACAGTTACACTCATCAACGTTGAACAACACACGCAGTCTCTCCATTTCTCTCTCTCTGTTTACCTCTCTTTTGCTCTGCATACGCCATAAATATTTACAGCGCGTTCATACGTAATAATTACACACTTACGCGTTCATACAAAATAATTACAGCGACGCTTCCGCGCGCTCGCTCGCTGGTACATGAGGCCCCTGCCCCCCCTGGGCCTCAAAGAATTGCGCGTTTTCTAGCCTCGAGGTAGAACAGAGAGATAGCGAGCCGATTGCAAGAATCTGCACAGCTAAATATCCCCGTAGGGCTCGCGTGCGCCACGAAAATTGCGCTTCCGGTTTCGCAGATGCCGATCATCTCGCCCCGCTCGATGCTCTTCGACCTTCCAACCCAGGGATCTACCTTCTGCTGAATCAGCTGGGTCCTGGTTGATCAAGCACACCTGTTGAAACTTCTTTGATCCGTTGGCAGGCGTTTATGAGGTGCGAAAAGCGGGGGAAGATGGTGTTAACTTCTTAACAATCTTTCTATCGAATGCTATTTGGACTATTTTCAGTTCAAAATTTTGGAAAAATGTCAAAGCTCCCGAAATTTCCACGTAGCTGCACATACCAAACGTCTTATCATTTTCTCGCGTGCTTTCGCTGATTTTTGCTCAACCAGAACCGCATTTTAGACGCGCCCGATCGCAGGAATCCTCGGAATCAGCGGTCTCGGAGGTAAAACGAAAGAATATAGGCCGTTGTTAATCGCAATCGTCTCTTCCCTGTAAACTGTCTCGCCTAAAAGGCTCGGATTCGCTGGAATCGCGGACGTGGACGGGCGTAGCCGTCGCCTCGCGAAGGATTCATGGCACCGGTCGTCGCCGGGGCATTAAGATTTTTCCCGGAAGCGGGTATAATCGGGCTCGATTCCCGAGGCGAGAAGAAAAATGGCCGAGCAGACCTCTCTCTCTCTCTCTCTCTCTTTCTCTCGCGGACGGAGACGATTTCCCCTCGTCCATCACCGTCTCTTGTGTTCCTCGTTCCAGCCGACGACCGCTGTTCTCCTCCTTTTCTTCTCGCGTCCCCTTACAGGGGGACAGGGTTGCACCGCATACCTACAACGAGAACAATTTGTTGCCGGCCTCGTGTAAAAACCGACCAATTAAGAGAAACTACGGCCGGCAGAGAAAGACGACGCGACGCCGCGCCGCGCCGCACCGCGACAAAACGCTTCTACATAGACACCCGTTTGTATACGCGCCTGGTTTGGACAGGTGTTCGAGGACCGATTTTTAACGGGGACGAAAGACCTCGCAAAGAATTATACTGTCACGACGCGTTAACGTCGCCTATGTTGCTCCGCCTTTTGCCACGCTTAGTTACGAGCCGCTAATGAGCCGCGGACACGGCTTCGTTAAATTTCACGATCGTAAAAATGACGACTTCATGCGCCGGCGACTACGTTTTTGCGCACCCGGCGGCGGCGACCCACAGTGGTCGGAAAAAACCTAAAATTATGAAAGTCGTTATTTCCTGATAGGCCATGAACCTATGTATCTTGCTATGCAAATGGATTTATGTTTTATCTCTTTAATAACGAAGAAAAATAGATCTAAAGTAGACCTCTCGGATTCTAGTTGGATTTTTACAGAATTCTAACCACACGTTCGACGTTATTCTTTCATTTTTGGGGACATTTATAAGCATATATGCTATACAGGGTGGTCCACGCAACTTGCACACCTATAACAACCTCCAAAGTATGCGTTGCACGGAAAAGTTTTGTATACAGAAGTTGCATGGTCCGAAGGGGTACATTATGTAGCGTATGTATTTTTTTTACAGGTGGAAGCGTGTCGGAGATTCGAAGGTCGACTTTGTTTTTTTAAATGGAATACTATAAAGTAAAAAAGTATTGACCTTCGTTAGTCCTAAACCTAATAATTAACGAGTATTTGCACTTTATTTCCTGAACATTTTCTCCGCGTTATTTCAAGTTAGAAATTCAACCTTATCACAGATTTCCGCAGGACAGCTGGATGTTTACGCGACAATGTTTATAAACGCGACAACGTCTACTTATGATCCGCAATCTCCTATCGTGTCCGTAATTCGGTATCGAAGTTATCTTCGGTGTTTGCGCGTAATTATAAGGAAGATAAAAGCAAAAATGAAATTTCGTAATAGCGAAAAACTTGACATGCTTTTAATTTATGGCGAGTGCCGTAAAAATGCAACAATAGCTAAATCTATGTATGCCGTAAGGTTTCCTGAACGAAATCAGCCATCTCGGTGGATATTCGATAGAATCTGTAAATCGCTTCGGCAAACCGGAAGTTTTAACGTTACTAAACGTAACGCAACGAAAACTGCCACTTCCGATGTAAATACAATTGTTGTTCTAGCATCGGTAGCAGAAAATCCCCATATTAGTATACGGCAGATTTCACGAGGTTCTGGCATTAGTAAAACAAGTGTACTACGAATTCTTCGTAACGAAAAACATCATGCTTATCACCTATCGCTTCATCAGGAGCTCCATGGAACGGATTATGAAAACCGCGTTCGATTCTGCCAGTGGTTTTTGCATCAAACGAGTAACGACAATATTTTTTTACAAAAAGTGTTATTCACCGATGAAGCAACGTTTACTAATCGCGGACAAGTTAATTTGAGAAACATGCACTACTGGGCACCAGAAAATCCTCATTGGATGAGAGAAGTTGACCATCAACGTCAATTCAGCGTTAACGCGTGGTGTGGAATATTGGGCAACAAAGTGATTGGGCCATATTTGATTGATGATCGACTGACGGGGCAAAAATATGCAGACTTTTTGTGTATCGCTTTACCATCTTTATTAGAAGATGTACCATTAAATATTCGCACACAACTCTGGTATCAACATGATGGTTGCGCTGTACATTACGGACGTATTGTAAGGCAAATACTCGATAAAAAATTTCCCAATCGATGGATTGGTCGTGGTGGACAATTTCTGTGGCCTCCACGCTCACCGGACCTTACTCCTTTAGACTATTTTTTGTGGGGCAAAGTAAAAGATACAGTGTATCGTGAACCACCGACAACCCCTGAGAATATGAAACAACGTATTCGCGAAGCATGCGTTACGCTCGGTGCGGATATGATTCAGAGTTCAGTTTCTTCGTTACTTAATAGATTGCATCACTGTATCAATGTCAATGGATATCGCTTCGAACACTTATGTTAGTTGCGATAAGCTACCAGGTCACCCATGTTAACAAACATTGTCACGTAAACATCCCACTGTTCTGCGGAAACCTGTAATAAAGTTGAATTTCTAACTTGATATTCTGCAAAGAAAATGTTCAGGAAATAAAGCGAAATTACTCGTTAATTATTAGGTGTAGGACTAATGAAGGTCAATACTTTTTTACTTTATAGTATTCCAATTAAAAAAACAAAGTCGACCTTCAAATCTCCGACACGCTTCCACCTGTAAAAAAAATACATACGCTACATAATGTACCCCTTCGGACCATGCAACTTCTGTATACAAAACTTTTCCGTGCAACGCATACTTTGGAGGTTGTTATAGGTGTGCAAGTTGCGTGGACCACCCTGTATATTATAAATGTATATAATCTCAGCTTATGCCCAATGCAAATAATTTTCGAAAACACACAACCAAAATAACAATATAAAGCCCGAAAGTAGGATACGTATAATTTCATATTGCATCTACTTTCTTTAGCTCTACAAAAAAAGCTACACGTTCCTACATTCTCTGAGTGGTATTTCTCGAAAGAAGACACCATCACGCTATAGTCCTACAAAAATCAGCTGCTCGTTTTTCCACGTTTAGCTGATATCAACGTCTAAAGTTTGAGAGCGGTTCGAAGGACTATGATCCCTGTACCGAATTGTTTTTCTCGTAGAAATACATTCAATAAAATGATCAATCGCCATGATAAATCTGTGTATTGCAAATTATGCGAATTCAATGAAAACAAACCTGAAGCCACAAAATACGAAATGTCGTAAGTAATATTTCTGAATACTTTCGCGACATGAAAACTGTAAGTTTAAATCATAAAAGAATGTTTCCGTTTATTGGTTTAAATAATTGTTTCATCTTACATTGAAATTAATAAACGTGCCCGTACCCCCATTACCCGAATACCTTAATATACGGACATTCTATTATCCGAATTGATCTGTTACCCGCGCAACGTTTCTATATAGAAAAGAATTGTTTAAAAAACTTCTGTCTACGTTTCACTTGAATGAAGAGGATGCGATAGAGCAATATAAAAAACTATATTTAAAAGACTGCTGGTACACGGTGGCAAATGTGTGGTGCAACATTAAAAGTACAACATTGAAAAGAGCATGGAGATATTCCAATATTGCAACCGATATTCTACAGAAACCGGAATAACGGGTTTCCCATTGTTCCCAATATCGATAAATCGATATTATGTAAACAAGATTATATTAAGTTTTCTGTTCAATACTGTTTCAAGTTTGTTTGTTTAATTCTATTTCTAGTTTGTTTGTTTAATACCATTTCAAGTTTTCAATTTTAGTATGCTGAAATAATAGTTCGTAATGCGGTAAACAATATTTTGTATAAACAATTATATTAAGTTCATTGTTTAAAATTTCGTTGAATAATATGAGAAGTGTGAAGATTAAGAAGCGATATGGAGTTTGAGTTACGAGTTTTTTCCATTATTTCTATAGGTTCCGACCAGTGTGGCGACCCCGAACGAAACTCTCTCGACTACTTGCGCTTCTTCGTTTCCACAGTCGGAATCAGTTGGGGAAGTCATTCCATCTCCGTTCAAGCCAAAAGATTTCGCTGGATCGAGATAGCGGATCTCGATCCGCCGATAACTCGAATAATTATATATATTTATATACTATCTATATAATTGCCGCGCGATACTCGCGTGCGCCTTGAAATTCGTGCTTCCGCTAGCTATGCTAACGATCCAGTAGATTATGTGTTTCGCTCGTTATTCCGCGATGCAGCATTGTATGGCGCGCGCGATTATCAAGGGTGTATGTATATCTGCTGTCTCTTTCTGTGTGTACATACATCAACGACGTGTATCAATCAGATCCGCGGTCTAGACGATTTAAATATTTAATCATAGACCCGACGATGCTAATTACGCTATACGGTTCCGCGTTAATTGAAAGACCGGCTTAACATTATAATACGAAGTTGTGGGATTTAATATTAACCAGGTTGATAGAATCTCGATCGAGGAATGTGCTAAATGCGATACTGACATATTCAGAATGGGGGGGAACTAGCAGTTACCTCTAAATTCATATTTTATGCATCAGTTGCGTGATTTACGGGGAAACAAGCTCTGAAACCGCTGCGCTTTGCTAGCATCGAATTAAAAAGATGCGCAAGGGTGCATAGCATTGATTCGACGCAATATCACAAACAACGTACGTAACGTGTATTACTTCGTGTTGCTTCCGTATAAACAAGTTGAACCTCCGAGTAAAGATCGGAAAAAAATCGTCCATAAAACCAAAAATTCCGAAGTTCGCGGTAAGTTTAAAGATCAGAGGTTGCAGCGTGCCGTTGGAAAAAAAGACAAGTAGAAAGGTCGTGAATGGAGCCAGACGATCTCACGCAGCCAGTTCGCGCACGAACGAGGGGCCCGTTGGGCCCGACGACGACGCATTGTGCACTCGGTGCGTTGTTCCCGGGTCAGCCGGGCCCGACGGTGTATGTGTGTGTCGCTGCGTTTTATTTGCCGTTGGCGGATGCATTTGCATGGTGCAATATCGTACGTTCTTAGGCGGCCAATTACGCGAGTCGATTCTGGGACCGATAGGAAGCGAGGCCGGGGCCCCACCGAACGAGAGAACGGTTACGGCCTTCTCCTCCCCGGTTGCCAGCCTTTTTCATGATACATTGCGAATGCGCACGCTAACCCGCGCGCGATCCGATGCTCCATATGTTTCTCCACCCTGTCTCCCTCCCTCTCTTCCTCTCTTCCTCCCTCCCTTCCTCCCTCCCTTTCCTTCGGCCGTGGATGGGACCGGGCCCATCCCTACGGAACGGTGTTTGTGGGACCGAGGCCCCGGCGAAAGGTTAACCCGAAGGGAAGAGGAAGAAGGATAGGGCCTCGACGCGCCATTAGCATAGAGGCAGGAAGCGGGATCTCCTCGAAGCGCACGCGAGCGTTTCGCGGCCCGACGCGTTCACATTCTTGCTTTTGTCTTCCACGATCTTGCCATCTTCTTCGTCGCCTTTTGTTCCTTCTGTTAAGTCAGGGTCTGGTCGAGCAGGTTCGATTATTTGAATCCAGTGGCACTCGCACGATTTCGTAGACATCGTTGCGTGGAAAATACATGGACGATATTCGTCCGTTTCTGCTCGGTCAGAAACTTCTAATCTTTCCCCTATTTTCAAATTGTGCCGCCGCTCGTTTCTCGCAAGTACGAAAATTCGGTCGATCGATAATCGCCCCGACCAGAGAAAAATTCCGAACCTCTCATCCCGAAACTCTGGAGGTTCTCACAGCAATCGACGATTCCAAATACGCCCGTCTCGGCTCAATTAGCAGCAAACAATCGATGAGCCGATCCCGAAGCGGCGTCAATTTGCGGTAGTCATTAATAAAAATCGGTGGTTCCCCGAACGGACCAGTCGCCTATCGAAAAAACGTTCGCAAGAATCGGTTCCCGAACGCATGCTACTTACGCTCTGGGACCGGAATCGCATTATTGCCTTGTACCCGACGCGATCCGTCCGTCCGTCCATCAGTCCCGGACCAAGAAGAAAGACGCAAACACCGGGGCAAAGAGAGCAAGAGGGAGATAACTATAAACCGGGATTCAGGCGAAAAGCGGGAATCGGTTCTGGCCAGGAGCGACAATTTCGACCAGGGTCCGATGTTTCTGTCCCCGTGGTCTTTTGCGGATGGTGCGGGCCCGCATTATTCCGCGTGCTTTTTCCACGGCTGGGATTTACTAAAGCAAGATCGGATTCCACGAATGGATTGGACTGCATTCCGTTCGCACCTGGGTTTCTGGGCTCGTTGGTTCTTCTACACTGGCGCGGCTGTGGCTGCTGCTGTTGCTTCTCTGCTTGCGCAGAGCTCCCTCTTCGGCTTCCCTTTCTTTCGAGAGCTCTCGATCCCTCGATCCTTCCGATCCTCCTTCTTCACCGGCCGTCTACCCGTGGCTCTCCCATTTCTAACTAGGTGCTGACGATTCACCCCGCAGCCCCGATCTATATCGAGATATATCGCGGCAGCCCTGTCCGCGACGCCGGGAATTACGATCGAGGTCGATCCTATAACTTCGAAACCGGGTAGAATCTATATCGATCGATCGAACCGTTACCCCCCCGGTACACACCGTCGCGCCGTGGAATACACGGATACACGAGAAATTGATGTACATTTCAAGCAGGCCCCGTCGAAGACGTCGACGGTGACGACGACGATCGGATTGAACGAGAAAAATCGGAGATTGCGACGGAACGGAGCCTGGCCGATTTACGTCATTGCGGATCAACGGGATTGTCGCTGTACGAGATCGATCCGACGGACGGGAATAACTTAGGGCGTTTGCGGGAATGAGTATAGCGGCGGTGGACCATGAATTTGACGGATATCGGTGGCGAGGCGATGACCGTGGTGGTTTTCAGCCACTCGGTTTCGAGCTGTGGATAGCTTTACGGTGATTGCTGTTCGATAGACGGTTTGTTGTGGGAGTTTGATCTTTCCGGAATTTTAATCGGTGTTCCCGTGGTTCTCGAAGAATTTCGTAGTTATCGAATATCACATAAACTTTTCGCTTCGCGGTGTTTTGCTATTCGCCGGCGAACGAGCGAGCAAGGTAACAGATAATGAATAATAAATAGAAAGTGATCGAAAAGAAGAGAAACTTCGTTCGCTGTCAATCGAGCAGAGCTGAAGGATCGCGTTTCACGGAACGATGGGAATACATATATCGAGCGGCAGCCGATTAGAGATGAATGATTCAAGAGGATTATTATTGGTCGAGGAGGTAGGTACACCGAGGGGGATCGATTTCGGAATGGCACTAGGCGACGGGGATCGGCCCGAAGATCAAAGTGAAGACGGTGCAGGGAGGACATTACGTAGCGCGCATAAATATGTGAATGCAATTCAAGAAGACAACGAAGCACTCAAAGTTGTCCAGCGGCGGAGAGCGGCAGCTGCGTTCCCGCCAACTCGCCTCCAGTGGTTCACATGACATCTCTCGATGCTCTCCTTGCTCGGGAAACGCCCATCGTCTTCAAGTTCCAACGACCCCTGATACTCAATCTTGAGTCATCTTTCGTTCTTTCAACTAAAAACGACCCCGCACCCTTAACTCAACACATTCGTTTCTTTCTTCAGTGACCGTATAAAATTGAAAACCGGGATCTTGTACTCGTCTACTCTCGCAACCAGGATCTTTAACGCAACTATTCGTAATCCGGATCTTTTTGCAACTATTCTTGAGGATCCTTCGAGGGTCGAAGGCAGCAGATCGGTCTAAGATGGCGGTGATTTAAATGGCGAATCGACGCAAGTGAGTGTCACTGCCGAGGGACAGTTTCTTGCTTACTGGGTGCGCCCGTAAAAACAATCGTATCAACTCAACTCACTCATGGCTGGGCCGGTCCAGGCCGGTGCGTCCGAGAGCCCGAGAGTGCAGTTGCAACGAGCCACCGCGCGTCCTGGGACGCGGATCGCTGTTCGCAGCAGCGAAGTGCATCGGGGCCCCGATGCAAGTCGGGATGGCTCACGGTCAACCCGTGGCACACCGCGTCCGTGGATTCGCCGCTATGCCTGGTATTTTCACGAGAACTCTTTGATTCAGCAGCGGCAGAAATGCCCGTATCGGGCCCCGGCTCGCGTATGTTTTGCCGTCACCCGGTTCTTTCTGCGTCGACGACGTCAACGTCGTCGAATCCACGTTTTCCTCGCCCTACGAACGCCCTGGACTTTTAATATCCTCCTCGCGGGCCTTGCCCTGCTCTGAATCGCTTTGAACCCGTACCCAAACGCAGATAACGATCGCCAATGGAACTGCTTTCGCGCTATCAGAAATGGGCCTGCACATTTTTAGCGAAATAGAATATTTTTCACGTAAAATACTTGCAAGCAAAAACACTAAATTCTCTTCGAGAAATTGCGACAACTTTGGAATAAAAAATCCTGGAACGATCATTCTGGATTCATTTTGAAGCGGAAAGCTTCGACATAGTTTCACAAATCCATATTCTTTCGCCTTTTCAAAACCACCCACTGTTGGATAATCACAGGCGCATCTTGCATAAGTTCCCAATTCTACCGGACCTGTACCCAAACGCAGATAACGATCGCCAATGGAACCACAAGCTGCTTTCTCGCTGTCAGAAATGGGCCTGCACATTGTTAGCGAAATAGAATATTTTTCACGTAAAATACTTGCAAGTAAAAACACTAAATTTCCTTTCGAGAAATTGCGACAACTTTGGGATAAAAAATCCTGGAACGATCATTCTGGATTCATTTTGAAGCGGAAAGCTTCGACATAGTTTTACAAATCCATATTAATCGCCTTTTCAAAACCACCCACTGTTGGATAATCCCAGGCGCATCTTGCATAAGTTCCCAATTCTACCGGACCTGTACCCAAACGCAGATAACGATCGCCAATGGAACCGCAAGCTGCTTTCCCGCTGTCAAAAATGGGCCTGCACATTTTTAGCGAAATAGAATATTTTTCACGTAAAATACTTGCAAGTAAAAACACTAAATTCTCTTCGAGAAATTGCGACAACTTTGGAATAAAAAATCCTGGAACGATCATTCTGGATTCATTTTGAAGCGGAAAGCTTCGACATAGTTTCACAAATTCATCCTCTTTCGCCTTTTCAAAACCACCCACTGTTGGATAATCCCAGGCTCATCTTGCATAAGTTCCCAATTCTACCGGACCTGTACCCAAACGCAGATAACGATCGCCAATGGAACCGCAAGCTGCTTTCCCGCTGTCAAAAATGGGCCTGCACATTGTTAGCGAAATTGAATATTTTTCACGTAAAATACTTGCAAGCAAAAACACTAAATTCTCTTCGAGAAATTGCGACAACTTTGGGATAAAAAATCCTGGAACGATCATTCTGGATTCATTTTGAAGCGGAAAGCTTCGACATAGTTTCACAAATCCATCCTTTTTCGCCTTTTCAAAACCACCCACTGTTGGATAATCCCAGGCGCATCTTGCATGAGTTTCCAATTCTACCGGACCTGTACCCAAACGCCGATAACGATCGCCAATGGAACCGCAAGCTGCTTTCGCGCTGTCAGAAATGGGCCTGCACATTTTTAGCGAAATAGAATATTTTTCACGTAAAATACTTGCAAGTAAAAACACTAAATTCTCTTCGAGAAATTGCGACAACTTTGGGATAAAAAATCCTGAAACGATCATTGTGGATTCATTTTGAAGCGGCAAGCTTCGACATAGTTTTACAAATCCATATTCTTTCACCTTTTCAAAACCACCCACTGTTGGATAATCCCAGGCGCATCTTGCATAAGTTCCCAATTCTACCGGAACTGTACCCAAACGCCGATAACGATCGCCAATGGAACCGCAAGCTGCTTTCGCGCTGTCAGAAATGGGCCTGCACATTTTTAGCGTAATAGAATATTTTTCACGTAAAATACTTGCAAGTAAAAACACTAAATTCTCTTCGAGAAATTGCGACAACTTTGGAATAAAAAATCCTGGAACGATCATTCTGGATTCATTTTGAAGCGGAAAGCTTCGACATAGTTTCACAAATTCATCCTCTTTCGCCTTTTCAAAACCACCCACTGTTGGATAATCCCAGGCGCATATAAGTTCCCAATTCTACCGGACCTGTACAAAAACGCGCGTCCCGTGTTTATCGTCGGTTCATCCGTATCTAGGGATGAACTGGTCCACGCGAGCACAATCAAAAGGGCCCTGGTCCCCGGCTGGTCCTGTTCTTTCTGAAACTGGGCCCGATCGGGGCCCGCGGCCCGCGGCCCGCGTATGAATACGTATCAGGTGCACGTTGTTGCGCGGCGTTGCGCGGCCGTACGTGACCACGCATGCGCCCCGTTTTTGTCGGGATGGAATGCCGCGACGGCGGTTCGTTTGAATCGGCGGGGGTATCCCCTGATCGGTTCGGACCCGGGGCCCGATTGTTGCTGGGCCCGATCGGGCCCGTCTGATTTCGTATGAGACGCGGCGCGACCGGTTGATCACCGTGGAATTTGTAGCTCAATTATACCGGCAGCCATTGCGAGCTCGGGCCCAGAAAACGGGGACCGTTCGGGAAACCTAGGACGAGGCTCGTCGCGGGGACTCGGGACGTTTCTTTTCCTCGCGAGGCTCGCAATTCGGTTGCAGGGGCCTGGTACACTCGTTACCAGGAAACTCGGGCGTGCCTTCGACAATCTGGGCCCTTCCCTCTCTTTTTCTCTTTTTCTTTCTCTGTCTCGTGTCGATTCCGTTGGTCCTTTTTCGAGGATTCGAAGGAACAGTCGCTGGGAGCTCTCTTTGCTGCGTTTTTGCTCTTCTGTGTACGTGAAGCTGCTCCCAAGCGATGGAAATTACATTTTTGTGAGCTGATCGATAATGTGGATGTTAGTTATCGTTGTTGTTATGTAAAAAAAGTTTGAAGCTCGGGATTAATTTTGTCAGCGAACAAGTTCAATTTCTCAACCGAAAGAAGTTTGTTTAACGAACAGAATCCGCTGTCGAATAATTAGCACCAACCGCAACAATTCAGGATTAACGTGGCGAGATTACCTTTGATCAGAGCCGGTACACAAAGTGGAAGGAGGGTGTGGGGATCGAAGGAACCCAGAAGAGGGGGTGGCATTTGGATGGCCTCGTGCCTGGCGTGCCAGCCGACGACTCGTCTCGTCGAAACGCATGCACGTCCGACGTCCAACGTCCTCTGTATATAATTTATGAAGTATCTGCATTCCCGGCAATGATAAATCAACCCGCCACCCGGCAGGAACCGCGAGCATTTAAGGCGCTCACTGGCTAACCGTGCGTCCGCGTGCAAATACTGGCGACCCCTTCCTCCCCCCACCCGCCCGAGTTTCTTTCGAAAGTCGCTCGCTAGGCCTTTACATGCCACTAATAGACAGATCACGCGATTCGATCGAACCGCTGCTCGATCTGCCACCCAATGTTCACCTTTTTGATCCAAACGCTTTTAAAACGATTCAAAAATGTCGGTCGACGCAATGTTATGCGTCTGTCCGAAGGAACGCAAGGTATCGAGCGAAGATGCGACTTCTTTTCGATCTCTTATCATCGCGAAATGGCCACCGAGCTTATCTCGTAAAGTGGCGCGAGGAATCGGAGTATTTAAAAGGATCATCGGCTTTCCGATTTCTCCAATCTCGTTCCAGCTCTATTAAATTTCTAAGTCCACGATCCGGCCGACGGAGGATCGAACCGCCATAAATATTGGCAATTTGTCCAGTAGCGCGAGCATGCTTGCCAACAGTCCTTACGTAATGAAGCCGAGTCGCAGTCCGGCGAGCAGTCCGCGAGGGAATACGCTGCGAATTTTAAGCGTCCCAGCTACCGTGGCTACGGAACAAACACAAATCAATCGACTCGGGAACGCTGCGATCCGTCGATCACCGAAATTGATCTATCATCCAGCTAATCGCTTCGAGTCCGATCGAGCATGAGGACGTTGGAAATGGGCTGGGTCTTTAGTAGACTATTTCTAGAGTGATTTTAAGTGAAGAAAAAATTCGTTTCGTTCAACGAAAGACATTTAGCAACGGACAACATCGTCCCAGTGTCCGACTGAATTCCTCGATCGAATAATCCGTCCAAAAGGAAATTATAATGTCGGAGAGCGCGGTTGTCAGTTGCCCGACGTCTTCCATCAGCGGTTGCATTACGGCCATGAAATCGAGCGGAGTTCCATGAACCGATCTCCACGATAACGTCGCCAAGATTATTCTCGATAGAGGATCGTGGCGTACAGGCGAATCGGAACGCGATACGGCACACGGACACCGATCCTGGGATGGGTTCCGAGCGAGGCCCATGCGACGACCATGCCACGGCAGGATCGTAAAATTATGCAGCAGCTACCGTAGAGCGGAGGGGACACCTGACAACCCGTTTAACCTCGCGGTCGCCTCTCATTTATGACAAAAAGAGAACCTAACCCAGCAGTATGGCGCTCGCGGGTTATTAAAGATGGCGGCTGGACGCACGCTGCCCAACGAGAGCCTGTCTGTGCGACAGACGCGTTTCTTGCGCTTGCGGTTTCCGGGCAGCCTCCTCCGTACACCATATTTGAATGATGCCTTCAACGAGCTTCTTAATTGGTTGAGAATCGGAGCTTCGGCAGCTTCCGCTCGACATCTCGAACGGTTTTTGCGGCGCTCGCGAATCGCGCGCAACGGGAAATCGAATAACCCGATTCCAAAAAATTTCCAAAAAATCCGCAACTTACGTTTTGATCCTCCCCAAAACAATTAGCTCGCCCCCGGTAGTTCCAACCTTTATCTTCCCCGGACCAGTGGCAGATCCACCCCTCCGAACAAGTTCGAAAGATTCGAAACAGTTTCCAAAGCGTCGAACCCAACTGATCCTATCCCGGTGGCCGAGAACTTTTAAGGCGATTACAAAACGATTTTTTCGCCAGGATCGCGGAAGCACGATTTGATCGAGAGGGGGGGGGGGGGGGGAGAAGCGATCGAATGGATCGCAGGAGAGGAGACACCGCGGTTAGGTTAGGAGCCATACGTCATCCTTGACGCAAGGAGTCAGCTGCTCCGCAATCCCCGTCGTCCTTCTTGCGCGAAGAAATCGGTCCTTCTTGCCGGGCTCGGGCCGGACACATCTTTTAGCTTGTACCGGCGACACCATCGGCTTCGGCCGACGCTGAAATCGCGCGCTCTCATCGATATGTATGGATGGACACGCCACTGGAATTTTAGTTGGTGTCGCCTCCTCGATCCGAGACACGCACGACAAACAAATAAGTAGACCGACCGAACCGGCGACGTGAAATAAGACCGACAGGAAAGCCTCGTTCGATGAATGGCTCTCGATCTTCGGCTACTGCGATTTTCATTTCGACCATCGCGAAAATTTGTTCCACCATAGGACAACGATAAATCGTGTTCGATGCTGGTTAGATGCCAGGCGCGTGTCAACTATTTAAAATTTGATCGATTACCTTAGAAGATCGAGAAGAAACGATGTTCGACTACCATTTACAATCGGCGACGATTTCTATCGACATCCCGAAAAAGGACTTGGAAATCACGAAGTCGCAGTCGTATTCTCGAAGTCGCATTTGCGAAATACTTCGATCGGACTTCTTCGGATGCCTCCTGAACGATTCGAATTCAGCCGAGATGCCGCTGGTCCCGACGCAACAATGCAGTTGCATTGGTAGCAACGTCGGCGGTAATAAAACGTGGACCACGTGGACCATGCTCTCCTTGGAAACTGGCTGATTTATGGACCCGTGCCACACACCACCTCGTGATCCTGAATATAATCCCGTGGCATACTGTAGCATTCATAAAGCCGAGCAGCCACGAATCCACGGCGTTGTCGGCACGAAGTCCCGCGGAAACCAGAGACATAAGTTTCTTATGACATTTAAAACCGAGAGCAGAAAACGTTCACGGAGCCGGATCGTTACGCGTGTCGCTTTTCTAATAAGCCTCGCTGCCGATAAAAGGTCGAGCTGTCGCGACTCCACCCTGTTCCTGATCGACAGCCATAATTTACCGTTGTATGAATAATAATTTATTACCTGCTCGACGGACCGTGACGATTATGTTCGGGAAAACCGAGTCGAAAGCGCTCGACGAAATCAACTTCTGCTGAAAAGAATTATAACGAAAGTTAAGGAACAAATTTTGCTGTAGAATTGAAATATAATTTTGAACGACGCAGTCTCGCGAAGGGTTAAATGGAAGAAAGCAGGAGCGGGTCGCCGATAACGCGATCGTGACTTCATAATCGTCGATCAAACAATCCGTCATTGTCATTGGACGGGGTGGTGGGGATGGTTCGGATAAAAAGCTCAGCTGTAGCTGGCTGTGTAAACGACTCGCCGACGTGTATCACCGATCGGGGCAAAACAATTATAAATTATTTAATATGTCCCGTTGCCCGTAGACTCGTGGGCCTCCCTAATTGTAAGGCAAAGGGGGCCCATCTCGTCCGGGCTCCTTTTTTCCCCCCATCGGGCCCCATCTCCACCAACGTTACCCCTCTTCCTCGTAGCATATCCTGCGTCACACTCGCTCCTATCCTGTCGTCCTTCTTTGTTTCACCGAAGTGTCCGTTTTTTCGGATCGGTCCCCGTCTTATTCCCGCAGAATTACGAAGCCTCGAACCAACGGGCCGTTGACCCGCCGAATAAATGCATCCGATCCGATGATGCGCTCGTAATTTAACTTCGAGCCGGCCAGATAAGCATCGCGCGGACGGGGACGAATGCAAAGATATTTTAATCGGCGAAAAACGCCGCCTGTTCTCCGTCTCCCAGCGATGGAAAGTCGATTACCTATCGAAAGAAACGTCACGGAAGTCGCTGGAAAAAAGTTAATCGCCGGGACATTAACATTGCTGATAAGCGATCTACGTAATTTCTTTATGAAACCTCGGGAAGATTCATAGCATCGGCGAGAGTTGGAAGAGCTAGGGGGCGAAGAGTTACACTTGAACAAATTGTCTAGTGCAACCATACCTCACGATTCTCTTTCGCCGAGGTTCCAGGGCTTGTGATTGTCTCGTTACCAGTGTCCGAGGCACGAATACAGTCAGTTTCGCGCCAGGGTGCCAAGAACCGACATCCGAGACCCGCTTGATCGTCGGAGAAAGCGACAGATTCTAAAACCGCGTAACAAACAGCAGGAAGCAGTCCGGAGCCGAACACTGTTTTAGTGGCAACAGTCCTCGGAATCTTCGAACGTTTGAAATATGGTCGAAAACCGTCTGGTCTTTCTTCTTATTACCGACTTTCTACATTCCAGTCTGTTGTCCAATTCCGAGGATCATCTAATTCCAGAGCAGTTGCCGAATAACTGCATCTCGTAACTCGTCTTTGTCTTATGCAATCCTGTTGTCATTGAATCGTCAGAAAATGAATCCCGGGCCTCGTCGGCGTCGCGGCGGGCACAGCTGTTCTCGTTAATTACTTAATTCGCTGGCCGAGGAGCACGAGCTCGACTTGAATTCCACGATACCAGTGGAAATTCGTTTTTCCAAAAATCTGCGACATTTCCGCGGCAAGAAACCAACAGAGAAACACCGTAAAAGGTCCGCGTGACATTTTCAAGCGCGTTCCAAAAATTTCCAGCAGCACCGTACTCGAGGGTTAAATTCCGAAGTGCAGTAGAGAGTGTCGCGCAAGAAGTCGGAGAGCAGTGGTTCGCTGTGGTTCGCCCGAGATCGAATCACGGTGGAATTTCGCGGAGTAGAGAACACGGATTTCCCAGGATGCGTTGCTCTGGCAATTAGGGAGAGAAGTCGCGATTCCTTGGTTTGTCCCGAATTTTTCCTCGTATCGAGGGGAGGCGCGGAAAACGCCTCGCGGCTCGTCCGATGGAATGCGCCGCTGCAATCGGTGCAGCCGCAGCGAGGACCAGAACCGTGGGAAGCAAAAAGTAGCTTGAGAACCCGTACGAGCTACGATAGGTCGGTGTATATACGGGGCTATTCCGACTCTAAGGAGGTGTCGTTCTATCCCTACCACGAGCCCGCCTACGGACCGGCCAGTTTATCATCGATTTCGTATTTATCCCGGTATCCCGCCTTCTCCACGCTCGGCTCGTTTCGATGACATGTTATCCGGCACAGGCTGGCGATGGCTTCGAACCACTCTCGAGCAACGATTACCCTCGATCCATTTCTTCGGTGGAAAACCCTCTCTGCAACCCATAACAGACCTATAGAAAAAGTGCCTACGGACAATCAATGACGAAACCAGACCTGGCGCGTTGGATAAAATTTTGCAACACCTTTGAACGTCGCGGGAAGTCTTAGGGTACAGTGTTCGAGGCTTGGAAACAATTTTTAGGCCGATAGAAAAATTGTAAGACCCTCCGGAACGAAACGTAGCCAGTGCGACGAAACTTTGTCACTTTTCTGGTTGATACGATACGAAACACGATACGGTGGTGTAAAATACAAAGCTTATTAACGAAGAGAATAATAATACAGAAAGTCGAATGTGTTTTATCGTTTGCAGAAATGGTCCGAGGTTCGCGAGTGGTTTGGACCCGTCGCTAGCCAGACGACGAGTCGCGAGTGCACTCGACTAAGACGGCGAGATGCATCAAAGAGGGAGGAGAGGTAGTGGGAGAGGAAAAGAGAGCGAGGAGAGAGAGGTAGGGAGATGCAGCGAGATGTTTCTGGACCAATGGAGAGGCTGCACCACCGTAACCGTATGCAAACTGCATCACCGCCTCCACCTCGAGTGCTCATCGAGTATGCAAAGTCCTTGGTACGTGCTCCGCCCATCTAGACCGTCGTCGTCGGTACAGATTTCTACGTGCGCTGCTGGGTACCTGGGTCTCTTTCTCGAATGGCGTGCCATTTTATTGCGAGCACGGATCTCCCGTCTTTCCGCATCGAATCCTCTTACGCTCCTGGTTTATACAATTTAATGAAAGCGCTGGAATTCCGACTTCCAGAGTCATTCTTCTCCTCGATATCGCAACGTTTTACTCTTCTGTTTCCTCTACCTTCCTGCCATTTTTTTTACCGCGGGTCTGGGGTCGTTACTCGCAATTAGAGCGGATAGTTTTATTTACAATCGATGTCTCTCGAAGAATTAAATTTTGAACAACCCTCTAATTAGGTGTACGAACCATCCTCGACATCATTTGCGAGCATTATGATGCGGTAGCTTAAACTTGATATTATTAGAAGATTCTTACTCGTTTGTAATTGTGGTTGGTTCTAGGATCGATCTTCTATTGTTACAACGAGCATATTTCACTCACAAATCCGAGAGAATCAGTATCCACATCGCGCAAGACTCGCAAATTAGCTACTTCGAGACAAAGAGTCGATTTTATTATTAATTACCACAAAGCTATACAAGATACTGAATAAAAATGAATTATCGTATAACCATAGCGTGAATAAATAATATCCATAATGAAATATGTATGATCCAAAATTGCTAGGCACACGAGCGCCCAACGTTATTAACGTATACAAGTGGAAACAGCAAGTCATATCCAGACATGCTGCAGCCGAGTCACGTTGGCCAATTACTTTTACGGAAGTTCTGATCCGTTTACTGAATCTGCATCCGTTGTCACGAACAAACCTGACTTGCCACTGCGTATCGTGTGGGTTTAACTGACTCTTAACATCATCAACTACTCCTCAATCACTCCTTCGTTAAAATAAAGCGATCTAATCGTATGAGAACTAATCTAGAATACGGAACAGTACAATGAACCACAGAAAGTATATCTATATAAGTAAAAATGTAAATGTTCGTTTGTTCAAAATCTTAAATCTCCGAAAGTTCTTCGCCGATTGCTTTGGAATTCTGACACAATGTTGCATTCGAATACGCGCGTGTTGTTATATACCTAATCTATATAATCTACATAATAAAAAATGTAAATATTCGTTTGTTCAAGATCTTAAATCTCCGAAAGTTCTTCAACGATTGCTTTGAAATTCTGACACAATCTTGCATTCGAATACGCGCGTGTTTTTATATACCTAATCTATATAATCTATATAATAAAATCTGTAAATATTCGTTTGTTCAAAATCTTAAATCTCCGAAAGTTCTTCACCGATTGCTTTGAAATTCTGACACAATGTTGCATTAGAATACACGCGTGTTGTTATATACCTAATCTATATAATCTATATAAATAAAAATGTAAATGTTCGTTTGTTCAAAATATTAAATCTCCGAAAGTTCTTCAACGATTGCTTTGAAATTCTGACACAACGTTGCATTCGAATACGCGCGCGTTTTTATATACCTAATCTATATAATCTATATAAATAAAAATGTAAATGTTTGTTTGTTCAAAATATCTGAG
>CM052203.1:1129938-1275700 GCA_028455805.1 Lasioglossum figueresi
ATCTATATAATCTATATAATAAAAAATGTAAATATTCGTTTGTTCAAGATCTTAAATGTCCGAAAGTTCTTCAACGATTGCTTTGAAATTTTGACACAACGTTGCATTCGAATACGCGCGTGTTTTTATATACATAATCTATATAATCTATATAAATAAAAATGTAAATGTTCGTTTGTTCAAAATATCTGAGTCACAGGAAACCGTGGCCGAGTACAACTAGTCTATATAAATAAAAATGTAAATGTTCGTTTGTTCATAATTATAAATCTCCGAAAGTTTTTCACCGATTGCTTTGAAATTCTGACACAACGTTGCATTCGAATACGCGTGTGTCTTTATATACCTAATCTATATAAATAAAAATATAAATGTTTGTTTGTTCAAAATCTTAAATCTCCGAAAGTTCTTCACCGATTGCTTTGAAATTCTGACACAATCTTGCATTCGAATACGCGTGTGTTTTTATATACCTAATCTATATAAATAAAAATGTAAATGTTTGTTTGTTCAAAATTTTAATTCTCCGAAAGTTCTTCACCGATTGCTTTGTAATTCTGACACAATCTTGCATTGGAATACGCGCATGTTTTCATATACCTAATCTATATAATCAATATAAATCGATATAAATAAAAATGTAAATTTTCATTTAGGGCCAATCTTTAGAATTGTGTGTTTAGATCTAGACACGGATTGCTTCTCACATGGACAATTATATGAGGGCCATTGAATAAGAAACGAGACAAACTGATATAGCTCCTAAACGGTTTCATGAACGAAACTTTCTATATTTCAAGTTGGCATCCTTGTAACGACTTCTGATCAGCTGTTTCAGAAGATTTTGTAAACCTAACCTATAATTCAGTCAGTTCAAAATGTCAAGTCCGATTGAGAATTGCACCGTGGAAGATCAACGTGCTGTGAACAGATTTTGTCGCAGAAGGTGTTAATGGTAATTAGATCCATGCAAAGATGTTAAAAGTGTACGGAAATAAGTGTTTAAACCATTCGAACATTAGAAGTGGGTAGAACAGTTTAAAAATGGCCGCGAAAGTATTGATGATGCGCAGCGAAGTGGACGACCGGTCGAAGTTTCAACTTCCTCCCTTGAAAATGTGTTTTGTTATCGATCGTAAGATTGTTAATAACAAGATGTATTGATGATCTCGGCACAAAGGTTCGATCCGAGATACAAATTAAAGCAATATTGCTAGCTTGCTTAAACTTTCTACGTTTCGATCCTAACATAGATCCTTTTCAAGAAAGAAGAAAAAACTGCGTCTGTAAATTTTAAATAGAGGTTTCAGTACTAATGAGCTGAACAAATTTAAATACAAAATTAAAATACAGTAATAAAATTACCAACCTGCTTTATGAAAAAAATTAAGGACAAAATGACATGTAAAAACACATGTTGTTACTATGCCGGTGCACAAGTTACTGTGGCACAAACACGAGGTTTATAGAACAAGAAAACAAAACAGAAAACCAATGGATCGAACATGAACTAATCGATATTTGGCGGTTATTTCAAACCGTAAAACGTCAAACCTACAACATTTTAACTGCGAGTATACCACATGTTATGGTAAAAATTGAAGAAACAACAATAGAGACACATCTGATGACAACAATTGTAATTTAGGTGTTATGTAACTAACCAACTCAAGACGGACTAAACTAATTAAGGAAAAAGATTCATCAGAACACATTACTGATTCGGTAATGTTGCGTAATACTCATGAATCGTAGGCTTTTCATACCTAAGATTTACGCTAGGATGTTTAATCATATGAATCTAGCAATATTGAAGCTAGCAATACCGAAGCTAGCAATATTGCTTTAATTTGTATCTCCGATCGAACCTTTTCGCCGAGATCATCAATTTCTCCCTTGAATTTCGCATTGACGAGATGCATTCGAAAACTGGGCTGGGAGATTCTTTCACACCCTCCTTATTGTCCAGATCTTGCCCCTTCAGGTTTTCACGTGTTTGGTCCACTTAAGGAGGCTCTACGTGGCAAAAAATTCGGCTCCAACGAAGAAGTCAAGATTCAGGTGCGCAAGTGGCTCCGACAGGAACCGAAAGAATTTTACACTAGGGACATAATAAAATTAGAGGAACGATGGGACAAATGTCTAAATGTTGGGGGGATTATATTGAAAACTAGCCAATATATTGTATTAATTGAACAAACAGTTGTTGAGCTATATCAATTTGTCTCGTTACTTATTGAATGGCCCTCGTACATTGCGTGTTCTAAGTTGGCAAACCAGATAATCTCTATATCTGCACAGACAATGGAGCAACAAAAAAATATTGTATACCCACAAACATTGTGAAATTAAACATACTAAAAAACGTGCGCTTTCTCATTTCTTTCGTTTCCATTTAACCAGACCGAGCCACAGCAACGCGTGGCCGGGCACAGCTGGTTTATAATAAAATTGACGAATAGGTGATTTACTGGATCCTCTTTTTGTAAGAGATAAGACGGTCGAGAAAGGGACAGGAAAAAATCCAAGGGACAATAGCTCCGTTGTTAGGGCGTTTCCGCAGGGACCGAAGCGACGTCATATATCGGAGGGGCAATAATTACTTACTGGCGGAAGCCGAGCGAGTCGTTTGGCCAGCTCGCGGGTCTGTCACGCGGTTATACGAGGAGCCTGGACTCGTAAAGAGGAAAGGAGCCGAGAATTTTTCCTTCGCGACGCAGCCGCGCGTCCGCGCTATCGACGCGTGCAGGGCGCTCGTAAAAAAGCCGCGGTCCTGCGTAAACTCGCGTTAAACGGGCCCGGCCACGGTATTTCTGATATGAAACAGCCCCGGACTCGTTCCGAGCTCGTTTCGACGGACCCGAACCACCCACGAGCTCCCTACTCTTCCTCGATATTAACTAACGAGCGCAATCTACTCTTTTATTATTTTTTTTATTAGCATCAGGAACTTCCAGCCGTTCCATGACAGCTTGGAGAAGGACGGGATAAACTTGCTTAATACTTGGCCGCGTATTATTGTCTTTGGCGAGGAACAGCCTCGGAGAAATCTTATTCGACGTAACACAAGAAATAACGAATGTTATTTTCTTCTATTCCCGAGGACAGCACAGAGATGGCTGATCGACTCGCGTAATTATTCATATCCGGTGGAATCGCCTGTTGCTAAGCGAAGCAGTGCAGCGTGACAGTTCGAATTCCAGGTCTCGCAGGATTGTAGTACCAAGTAGAAATATGTGCGCAGGGGTGGTATTTCCAGAAGTGAAAGACCGAGGGTTTATGGTGGTCGGTCGGCCGTTATCGGAGTTATACGGGCTGCGGGGTGGCCGGTCACCGGTCCTCTCGCAGATATCAACCACCCTCCAGACTAGTTCCTCCGTCTCAGCCCCTCTCAGCCCCTCGCAGCCTTTCCTCGAACGATACCACGTTCACACTAACCGCGTTCCCAACGTCGTCGCACGCACACCTACAGCCTCAACCGTCGAGTAGAAAACCGTTCCGGACGGTGCATACTATAGTCGTTGGCGACCATTGATTATCGCCGAACGTCTCTCGCAGATTCTAACCGCCCCATCGAAGACCTTACTTACCTATCGAGAGACGGTGATGCGCGCCGAAACTTTCCTTTATCCTTCTCCCTGGTGGATATCGAACGAGCATTCGAAGGAAGAAACGAGAGAAAGAGAGAGAGATGGGGGGGGGGGGGGGGGGGGGGGGGGGGGGGTGAGAGAGAGGTTGGCGTTATGCCTGCTCGTTAGAGCGGTGAGATCGGTGTCGCGATTCCGGCGATCGAGCAGATTAATGGTCATCGCTGTCACTTAAGAGCTGAAAATCGAGATTTATCTCGTTACTTCGACGACCTTCTAATTGTTTAAACCGAACTCTGCGGGGAAATGCAAAGAACCGCGGCCGTGGACGCTTCGCTATGCCCGCGTAGGATGATCCGTGCAACGGTCAAACATAAGTGTTCCCCAGTTTTTCGAGAAATTTCATAGAATCGTCAAGTTTGTATGCTGTAAGCCGACAGTCCGCCGAAGTATATATTGTTCGTGTCGCGCCACCCGGTATATATTCATATGTCCATGTTGGTGACAAGCGAACGGGACTCGAGCAAAGGAGGAGCAGTCTCGTCAGGTCCGACGTGGAAAAAGGACGCGTTAATAAAGTTATTCGCCCTGGCATCTTGCATTTTACCCTTCGCTTCGATCCCGACCATCCCTTACAGTTGTCAGTTTCAAGATGATTTTAAAACGTCTCCAAGAAGAATGTTCTAACATGTTTTTGTGCGAAGTTACGGGAGTTCAAAGATTAGCAATCTGTATAAATTAGTGGATGGGATGTTCTGTTTGAGTGGACGTCTGTATATCATTCAAATCGTCGGGAGGATGGATCAGCAGCGACTGTTCTTGCAGCTGGTGGAAGATGCTCACGTATGTGGACACGTATTAAGGATCGAAGCGGCGGCGAGGATCAAAAGACGCCCCCACACGCGGCCGATCGTCGCAGAAATGCCACCGTCTCGTTTCAACCGTCGCCGCCGGCCGCTGCACGCGTGCACGCACGTCTCAACTCGCTGTGCACGTCCGTCTGCAGTCTTTTGCATCTACTTGAACCGTTGATTGCAGTTACGATGCTCCTCGAACCGGAAAACACCGCAATTAAAACAATTTAAATGCTCCGAAACATTCCATCAAAGGGCCTAACCGATTAAGATGGTCAAACCTGTCCTTAGAGGTTTTTCAATGGATATCGAACCATTCGGAAGCTGACCAAAAAACACCCCTCCGATTAAAACTTCAACCAACAAGCTTGCCCGCGAGGATAGTTACGGGGTATAGATTTTGCGTTTTTCTATGCACTTCCCGATCTCTGATGCGTTCCAAAATTCTGAACAAACTGCGACATACTTTAAACACTTTACATTTACATTTGCAAAAAGCATGAAACTCTGGAATCTAATTATTCGATAAGAATGATTCTTCCACTCTCGGTGGCTGTTAAACTGGAAACGTCGCCTGGACGTGTAAAGGAGAGAAAAAGGTGAAAAAAGAAAAAATTCGCGACAAGTCGGTAGCAGAATCCGAGCGGAGTCGCCAGGAATTTCGCGTCGCGCGGAAAGCAGGCGGGACAAGGGTGGAAACGCGGCAGATCTACGATCGAAATTCGAGGTAAAAGATGTTCAAAGATAAATGTACGTGCTCGCACGTGCCGGGCGTGCAAACGTGAAAATTGTCGTGGCGCGGATCAGGCGCAGGCGTGCGTGAGCCTACGTATGTGCAAGATGATCGTCGTATGCATCGGGGCCCCCCGGCTAAGTGACCTGCCGCTGCATAAGTGTAATTCGCAGCACGTGCATCTCCGTTGCATTCGTACCGAGCCCGGGAAACACGCTAATCGCGGAACAACAGCGACGAGGCCGACGAAAAATCCGTAAAATCAATTTATTCGATCGAATCTATAATACCATACACATACAATAATACAATACCGATGTTCAAAGACAAAATTCTCCTAACATTGGACCATTAGACCGTAGATATTGTGGGATATAGTTGAATTTATTGTATAATTTACAATTAAGAACACGACACGGATGAAGAAAACAAAAGACGTATCACGATTAATTAACCCTTTCCACTCGGAGCTATTTTAACTGGAAAATTAAACATTTCTTGCGATCTAGAATATCTCCACCCTGTATGATTTTTTAAATTTTGTAGATATGAAATTGATGTAATACCTCATACAATACTTAAATGTTGAGTAATTGATTGGATACCGACAGATCTAATAATGTAAACAATATTT
The DNA here is from genome assembly GCA_028455805.1 of Lasioglossum figueresi. Taxonomy (NCBI): domain Eukaryota; kingdom Metazoa; phylum Arthropoda; class Insecta; order Hymenoptera; family Halictidae; genus Lasioglossum; species Lasioglossum figueresi. The sequence continues at coordinate 1,135,747 of CM052203.1, forward strand.
TAATTAATAGTAGAGCAAATTATTAATGTCGCCTCAGAGGCGTTACTCGATTCTAAGGGTTAAATCGCTCTCGTCGCTTGATCGTACTTTCGCTCGCAATGGTCGCATCGGCTCTATTTGAAAAGTTTCGCTCACGTTCTCGATCATCTCTCACTCGTACATCTAAACATGTGTACATCTAAACATGCGTACACATACATCTAAACACACACTTTACGCTAGGTCGTTGGCACCGCTTTTTGTTTAAACCGTTAGGTGACAACTGGCGATCGGCGAGTTCCGCGGCCAAAACATGTAACGGACGCCGATCACCTACCGCGGATCGTACACAACAATGATACATCCACACATCGGACATAAACGCGTTTACGTTGTTCCGAAATTCAAACCCACAATATAATTCAGAGCAAAAATGAAGAAGAAACGAAATCAGTTTCTCAGTGATGAAATCAAAGCGCAACAATGAAGAAGTCTTTGTTGTCGAGGGGGTGCTTCGGGCGGAAGATGGGAGCTAAAAGTGGGGAGAAAGGAAGCTGTTAATGGACGAATCGCAAACGCGCCTCTAACCGATGAGAATTCGCGAACAACACGAGTCGAGACGAACGAGCATTATGAAACGAGAGAGTATAGAGAGGCGCGCAGAAATTCGCCCATTGTGACCGGGGCCAGGAATTATATGGCTTGCAAACCTGTTTCCCATGGTGGGCATACATAACCAGCCGAGATAACTTTATTACGAACACCGATGTCAGCCCGATAGCTCCTTCGATCCGATAAGATCGCGATATCTCATCCGGATGTTTATTTCAAAGGCGGAATTACGAGTCTGGAGCGACGCCAGCCGTCGTAAATTTCACGAAGCGAGAAAAATGCCGTGAATTCCTCTCTCTTTCTCTCGTTTCGCGCCGTTCTTCTCCGCTTTCGTTTACTGTCCCGTTGACGGGGTCAAAAATTTTCATAATCGAAAGCGTTTAAAGCGTTCCAAAGCGTTCGAAAGCGCCGGAACGCGTCGTTCCTCGCGCTTCTGCTTTGACGCCGCCCGTGAAACTAACGAGATTCGTGTTTTTCGCCCATCCGTCGAAAATTACATTTGTCGCAGCTCTAAGAAAAATTTACTAGAGCTCTTAATTGAGACTTTTCGACGCGTTCTGTGCCAAACTGTTAATCCGTGTGAATCTGTGCAGAAATTTTATCCGGAACGATGATCAGCACGGCGAACTTTACGAGCTCGACGACTCGATTTTTATGATCGTTCGAATGGTCACGCGAATTAGGGTACCCCGGAGTCGGAAACACTGTCCTCGATCGTTCGAGGCCTCGAAAAAAGTTATTCGTCCGCGAGCAATGAATAAAGAAGGTCTCGAACAGAGGAGGGAGAGAGACATAGTAAAAAACGAACGGTATTTATTGGATATCTGTACAGACTCCGATGACTTCCCGGTAAACGCTTCGTTTCTAATCGTTGCTCTTTACGAGGCCGGTAGGAGTCGTTGCTAATAGGAGGAAAGGAATTTCGAGCGACTTCCGTATTTCGTAGGATAAAGGAAAAGTTAGTGAACCGTGGACCGGGGACAAGTGAACCATGCGAAGTTATGTTTCAGACGCAGCACCGTAAAACAGATATCGCGAGGCTGAACGACAAGAAGTGGATTTCGTTCATTTTTCATCGTCGCTTGATACCTACGGCCACGAGCTACAATTTGTCCCGCGGAAACGAGAGACACGTATTTCTCGGTATCAGGGCAAATTGCGGACGGTTCCGATCATACATAAGCTTGATCAACCCTTGGGAAACACCATAAGCGAAAAGCGTTCGATCGAGTAACCATGGTTTCGTTATTGCAGAAACTTTGGAGAGTTTCTTACAATTTTATCGACGATGCAGTGATATTTTAATCAACCAAAATACTAAATCTCGTCCCCGAATGGGTTAATTATTATTTCCAGCAGCGTATGGAAGGGAACAGAGGAGAATATTCTAAAAACGAGGAGAAATCCTTTCCCGGGAAGATTGCGAGGGGGTGGAGCGATTGGGGTGGTGGAAGAGGGTTGAAGCGAGTATTTCTTATTCGAGGCAACGCGGAGGGTGACGTTGCGAGGGTGGAAAGAGGGCGAAAAAGGGGGTAACTCCAGAGGTGGGGTGTTGTACACCTCCGCGATCCATATTTTACAATATGGCCGGGGGGTGGCTGGCAGGTTAGGGGTGGCCTATAGGCGGCACGCTGATGTACGCAGGTCTGCCAACGATTGGTCGATAGTAACGCGACGATTCTCTTCGGCTTTCTCTCCCTTTTCCTCCTCTGTTGCTCCTCTTTCTCCCGCGAGCGTGATTTACACGCGTCTCGCGAGTGCGCCGGGCCCGTATGCAGATCCAGCCCCCACCGAGGGTTGAAACGATCGAGTTTCAACCCTCCGACGAAACGGCGTCTCCGACCCTTGTGGAAACTCGACCTATCCTATCGCTCTTCCTCCTCGCCGATGGATCCTTAAGGGTGGATCTTTTTACAGCCGCTTCCGCGATGGAAAAAATGGCGGAGCTCCGACAATTCCTCGCGATCCTTCAATAGAAACGCAACCCTTTGCATTACGTTCTAGATACTCCAATTATAACGGTTCGTCCATTGGTAGAATTTCCCACCTCTGCTATCCCCATCCAATTATCAAACCGCAAATAAATTCACCCTGCCCACTAATTCCCTTATATATTACTCGTCTTTTGTTCACCCCTCGTTGCCAACCTTCCGCGGCTTCATCCGCTGACTACGCGATAGCGGTGTCCAGCCGACGCGCGACGACGCGACGCGGCGTCCACTCTTTTTCCCGGCAGCATCCTCATCCTTATTATTCCGCGGGACATCTCCGGGTGAAATCCGGTGAAAGGTATAGCGGCCGGTAGAAGGAGGACATTACATTCTTTGTACTTAGTTGGCCCCTGCCTTCGTTCTTTCCTACGTCCACCCGCCGCCCTCCTTCACCACCCCCCGTAGCCAGCCCTATTCTCGCGTTGAGTGAAAAGTTTTACTCGGGATATTACGCCTCACCCTCCCGTAACGTCGGAGGATTCCACTCTCTCCTCTCGACCACCCCCGCAGCCACCCTCCTATCCATCCAGCAACCCCTCTTCCTCTTCCAGGTTCTCTCCTCTCTTTCTCTAGTTCACGGAAGAACTTCCTCCCTCTACGAAGCGACTCTCGCTTGTTTTCCCTCCTTTCTTCCGCCTCCACGGGAACCGAGGCGACGCAAACATAATATCATTACTATTTCGAAGTCTCGTTTTCTTATGAGTTCGAGAGGACGTAATGCACCCAGTCGGGAGTCCTTTGTTTGCCGTTCTCATTGTTTCCCGAGAGGAGAGCTCGTGTCCGCGGGAGGGCAAACTTTAGACGACGTTAACCACCCCCGAGCGAAAGGGGACGCGAGTATGGGACACCCGGGGTGTTTACGACCGCTTACGTCCGTGCTGAATTTCACAAAATTTGCCTGGTTTCGAGAGAGTATCCGTTGTATCCGATATTGAAGAAATCACGCTCAAGATATGGCGCACTTGCCGCCCCTCTGCATCTCCCCTCTCCGTTCCCGTCAGAATCTCCAGGGGGTCCGAGCGCAAAAAGGGTCCGCGAATAATTCAGCCGTCGCAAAAACGACCGGTCTAATCTGCCGTGCATTTCTGCAACACCCTGTATAAAGAGTGTCTCACGCGGCTCGCAACACGCGCGTGCTCACGGGGTCTACATACATATAATGCTTGAGGGACGGTCAGGAACGGCCGCGGCCATCTACGGCGATTTTAACCATTATATTACGATGCCGGTAGCATAATGAAGGTGAGTTTTTCTCGTGGCTAGCCTAGTCGAGAAGGCCCGTTGTCGCCGTGGCGCATAGGCAGTTCCAATTCTCACGGTGTCCCTTATGGAGTCTCGCGCGCGGTGCACTCCCACCATCGCGGAATATCTCTACACCGGGTTTCCTTTTCGCCTTTTTCTCAAGCTTTATCCGTTTCCATGCAAGCGGGCACGCTTCGCGGGCGGCTGTCCGTCGCAAAAACCGCGGCCAACGGTTAAATAATTACCGTCGTTTGTAAGCCGGCCAGAAGCCGGGCACCAACCAACTTGGAAAACTTTCCACCCCCTACTCCTCGTGCGTGCTCGTCTTTTCTCTCCGATCATTTCCTATTAATGTATCGCTCGACATCCACGCTCCCCTCCCGGGTGTCCTCCGGATGGATTTATGGGTTACGATGATCGCGATGACTCCTTGAAAACCGAGGATTTTCATTAGCCGGCTGTATTCTGTGCTGGATGGATCGCGTGCGGTGTTGCTCGCAAGCGCATTTTTTAACGGATATCGTAGAGGATACACAATGTGCAAATAAAAGAGAGAAAACACTTTGGACGGGTTTAACTGGATCGGTATGAGAATTATTCAAGCCAATCGAAAAGGCTGAATCCAGCGAAGTGGTAACTATAAATGGATCAAAGGATTTAAGGAAAGCGAAATTATCAGGTGTTTGCCACATAGGTGTAGAATGATTGGCGCAACGTCGGCCACGTATGCGACCCGAGAAGCTTGTTGCCACGGCAATAAAACGCCTAATACAGCGTTCGGACAAGTGTCGAGAAATCGTCGAAAATGTGATTCGTTCGGATCGGTTCGAACCACTGGGAGATTCTGTCTTTATTTGCCGATTAATTGTCTGTTTTGTAACCGTGTACGACGCCACTTTGTCCGGCTACATGAAACGATATTCAGCCGACGCTACGCGACGCGACGCGACGCCTAGTTTAGAAATCATACGTTTTCATTTCTTCGGACAACTGTTCTCTTCGCTTTCGTGTTAGGCTCGTGGTTACAACCTCATATTCTGCAACACGATGAACCAGAGGATGTTCCTAAGGCGTGAAGAGGAACATGATTTTATTAATATGTACAAAATGACGGTCTCGCCTCGTCAAAACGTACACAAATGTTTCTGGTGAATATCTTCATCGGAGGATGAAGTCAGAAAATATCCATTGTAGGGGTCCCGAGACGATTCAGTATCGGAGAAGATGAAAGTCGGGACAGGTATTTACGATTCTCCTTTACGACGTCCATTATTAGCGTGAAAATGGGAGCCGCCGCGCGACGCCGCACCGCCGCGCCGCGCCTCGTCCGCGGGGAATGACCGGATAAATCGATGACAAACGAACGCCGCGCTATAGTTCGGCGAAAATCGCTCCGCGGAATGCAAACTACGAAATAAGTTGCGAAACCGGGGAAAGTTTATGCGAGCTGCAGCAACGATCGCATCTAAAACAATTAGATCATCGTTGCTGCGACACGCTTTAAGGACTGCGTCAGAGTATCCAGGATATCTACGAAGATATCCATAAAAGGTCAATGGTGCAGTTTCTTCAATGACACTGATAATTTCCTAGACGATTAAACCTTTCGTCAGAGTTATCTCGTACAGTAGACAGATTAAAAATGTTGCCTTTATTTGCGATATCGCCGATCCAGTACCTTTCCTTACGGATATTTTCCTTAAGGACTGCGTCTCCTAGACAGACGACAGTAGACTCATCGGTAGACAGATCACAGTACGCTCACACACCGCTAGACCACGTATACTTACGCGAGGATTGCAAGGGTCCGGGATCCCACTCTTGATTTTTCAGAAACGCAAAGACGGGGTTTCTTAGCAGTCAATATCGCTAGATGAAAGATCAATCTAGGGGACTATTTGCCTCGGAAGTACTACTTCTAGGCAATTCTCATTATTCGGCAGCATATCGACCGCCACGATAGACGGCAGCACCGTCGCCTGTCCATTGAATCTCGCGGCTCCGCGACACGCTACCGAATAATGGGAATTACGCGTCGTAAACGTAAAAGTAGGACCTTTGAGGCAAATAGTTCCCTAGATTGATCTTTCATCTAGCGATTTTGACTACTAACAAACCCCGTCTTTGCACTATTAAGATATCACGAGTGGAATCCCGGACCCTTGCAATTCAAAAATCCATAAATCCGAGTCCAGTTGTGAATCAAATTTTAAGAAGGTATACAAAAGTGGGTGGCTATATTATACCATCTTCTCCTCTAAGATTCGCAAATCCTCAAAACTCCTACTTTTACGTTTACGACGCGTAATTCTCACTATTCGGCAGCGTATCGACAACCACGATAGGCGGCAGCACCGTCGCCTGTTCATTGAATCTCGCGGCTCCGCGACACACTGCCGAACAATAAGAATTACGCGTCGTAAACGTAAAAGTAGGACATTTGAGGCAAATAGTTCCCTAGATTGATCTTTCATCTAGCGATTTTGACTACTAAGAGCCCCCGGCTTTGCACTATTAAGAAATCAGGAGTGGAATCCCGTACCCTTGCAATCCATAAATCCATGAAATCCGCAGTCTAGTTGTGAATCAAATTTTATCACGTTGAGCGCCACGTTAGCCATCGGTGGCTGACACTAGAATTTCCGTTTAGGCCGCGTCAACCACCGCTGGCTGACAACGTGTAACATGATATAGAACTATAAAATTTACACTGTTTTATGGAATTACAGAAAATTGATTTAAAATTTACTTAATTTTGACTGATTACAAGATTAACACGTTGAGTGCCACGTCAGCCATCGGTGGCTGACACTGAACTTTTCTTTCAGGCCGCGTCAACCAGCGGTGACTGACAATGTAAAATATGATATAAAACTAAAAAATTTACATTGTTTTAAGTAATTACTGAAAATTTATTTCAAATTTACTTAATTTTTATTTATTACAGGATTACATCATTAAGGCATTTTAATGGATTTTATTAAAACACGATAAACATAAAAACGGTTGTCCTGACGGACGCAGCACGCGTGGCCTGACGGGGATTTCCTTAAGAATTCGCGTGGCGCTCAACGTGCTAAGAGGGATACAAAAGTGGGTGGCTATATTATACCATCTTCTCCTCTAAGATTCGAAAATCATCAAAACTCCTACTTTTACGTTTACGACGCGTAATTCTCACTATTCGGCAGCATATCGACAGCCACGATAGGCGGCAGCACCGTCGCCTGTCGACACACTGCCGAACAATGAGAATTACACGTCGTAAACGTAAATATAAGACTTTTGAAGCAAATAACCCCCTAGATTGATCTTTCATCTAGCGATTTTGACTACTAAGAAACCCCGTCTTTGCACTATTAAGAAATCAGTAGTGGAATCCCGGACCCTTGGAATCCTCGCGAAAGGTCTAGCGGTGTGTGAGTGTACCTTGGTGACTGTGTGCAGTCACGCGAGAGTGTCGTCTGTCTGGGAGGCGCAGTCCTTAATCCAAAAAACGCGACAAACCATTTCCATAATCTGACAAAAATTCCTATTCATTCCTACTGTCACGTCCGGTGGTTCAGCCGTTATTAACAATTGATGAAATCAATCATGCATATTATATTTCTTTCCTAATTTCTTTTTGTTTTGTATATACTCTGCTAATGATCCACGGGCTAACGATGACATCAAGTATCATAATTATTATTTAATATTGAATTATCGTATACCACATTGCGAGCGATAGAATTAAGGAAAATCTATAAGATATATTTCGCAGTGGACTATATATGAAATTGCTAACTCATGTGATTTATTTCAAAACTTAAACTTATCATTAAACAAGAGCTTCATCGAACAAATTCACAGCGAAGTCTATTTTTATCAAATAAATTGAAATCATTCAAAATATAATATGCGACCAAATAATTAAAGGAAACATCTATTGAAATTTATTCATCGACGAAGAATGTAAAAGATATACCACAGGAAAGGAAGAATAAACAATACGTAGAAGAAAAGGGCAAAGATCAATGAACAAAAGACTAATGATCAACTCCTAGGAGGATGCATAGAGCAATTCGATCTAACTATAGGACGATACGTATTGGAAGGAATACTGTACATCCGGTTTAATCAGAAATGATAACCAATACGAACAAATCAATGAAGAGGTGCACACCTCGTGAAGATTAAGCTAAGAACAATGGATTGATTTTTCTATAGAGGGATGGCTCATCATCAGGACAAGCAGTCATCACCCAACCTCAGCCTAAAATTTGCGTCAGTCATCAATAAATAATAGTCGAACTCAGTTCTGATTTGTTTCATTTCGCACGCAGTCGCGAAAAATCATAAAAAGATCAGTTGCGTAAACTTAAAGTGGAATCATCCAATAGCGTGTAAACCCGCTGGATTTACCAATCATCCTCCACATCGTCATCGTCATCGTCATCGTCATCATAGCGAGTTTCTAAGAAATCAAGTTATTAAAAGCGATCAACACATCGGTAAATACTAACAATTTTTAATAAGATTCTAACACATAATGTATCTGAAATTTGATGCTTAGAATATACATATATTGTTCAATTTTTTATCTAAAATCATACTCTGGAATCATTTTGAATACCCGACTTCGACCATTACGTTCCAAAAATCCACCAACAAGGCCAATTAGTTCGAAGAAATCCTCAATTACCCGAACCGAAGCCGGTGAATGCAGGTAGTTTCAGAACTGCGTTATATCCTTCATTAAAATCTTTAAATTCATTATCTTATATCTCTTTACGTCCACCTTAGGACGTAACACTATGCAAGCTTCTATTTACACCAAATGCAACAATTTCGCTGAAAAATCGTCCACACCCGCAACACGAGTGAACCAGAGCAAAGCCTTCTGCAGCCTGGCGCAGAAAGAAAAGATCCATGGTTCCCGGTGGCAGGTCGGTGCTTGACGTGTCTGGGGCCCCATAAAAGGGTAGATCACGGCTGCTGCACGCGTCTCACGTCCGCGGATCGAGCTGGTGCCGCGTGATCGATGACAAATGGGGTAGGGGGCGGATCGATCACGCATGTAAACGAAATGCAAACAAACCGCGGGGCCCTGTCGCAACCGGAGTGTTGCGAAACGAGTGCCACAGTGGCCGCGATTGATCCGCTAATGTGGGAGAGCTATGCCAGAACCGCGACACACCGGATAAAATCGCACAATCCCGCCTATCCGGATCATAAGCAGCTGGTTTGCCAGAGGAATGCCAGTCGACTCGACTAATAATCGAACAGCCGGCACATTTCTTTCTCGTTTAAATAAGGAACGGGTCCGAGGGCGTTTCCCGCGAAAAGCTTGTGTTTTTTGCCAATGGTAAAATGGCCAGGGCAATTTATTAGCCGGGCACCGATTGTTCCAAGACGCAGGAACGCTATTTTTGCTGGTCGTGACGTAACCCCGGGGAAAATAACGCCGACAATGCTCCGCGGCGGTGTTTATTTATTTAACGGCGACCGCTAACGAGCATTTTCTCCTCGATCCTTCCTCGAACTGCGCGCGATTAATAATTTTATTAGTTGGAAAGCAGGTAATTAGTTTAATCGACACCGATTCGGAGAAACACTTTCTACCGTCTCTTGCAATTGCGTGCGATACGGTTGGGTCCGCGGGTCTTTAACCGCTCCTTTGTTTAAACTCCACTGTCACGAAGACTGTAGATTTGTTGCATTTGTAACGAAAATAAGTACACTCGACTCCCAATAATTTGAGCTAATCGGAGGACCCATTGGCCAGAGAGGGGGATGGTGCATAACGTGCATACGAAACGGTGCACGCATGCACGGGCACGTTCCCCGGCTAATGGCTGGCATAATAATTGAGTGAACCATCGCAGGCGTGAAATGCTCAATCGTAAGTAAATTACAGGACCTGGCTTATCGAATAACATGCTGCACAAACGCGTCGAGTAATCGCCAGACCTCCCTAATAATTGGACCTCCCTAAACGAATCATAATACTAATACAATCTAACTTCGTCTACGCATTCAACCTGAAAAACAAATTTTTCGATACGAGAAACTCGAAATGCACCGATCTCGAATTGCATATAAATGTTACAGGAGAATTTTATGGGATCGCGTCCTTCACCGACTTTCCGCGTTTTCGTTTAGGTATAAGACCACGAGAATTCTAATAATAACTCACCGAGTCCTGTAAGCGACGGAACATTAACTTTTCATTAACTCGCCGAACAGAAGCGAGTTATCTCGCAATTAGATCGGCATTCCTGATGTTCGCGGTCACCGATCACGGTGATACACCTGTGTGCAGGTGGACCAGGTGACACGGGCCACCTACGTCGGCGATGACCACGTGTCACGCTTCCCGCAGGATGTGACGTCGCTGTGTCACGATGCACGATGGAATGCACGGTACGGTAACACGTTGCCTGTAGGCAACCGATGACCGTCATCGTCGATTATCAAAGCGGCCGGGACTGTGGTCCGACACGATGCAATGCCGGATAAAAATTCATTTTCCTCCAATGGATCACACTTTTCGCAAGGAAGCACCGTGCCCGCCATCTCCTGGAAAACATACGTACCGGACGAGTTCCTTGACGGCTGAAAATCAATGAGCCCGTCGAAGTAACGGACTGGGAAATGTATACGGTTCCAGTTTTATGAGCAGACCCGGGGAATATGTATGATTAAATCTCGAGTAGAATCTTCGTGGAAAGAGCCGGGCATCGCCGCGCCGGGACGATCTATGATCGTATCCGCTCCTGTAATGACTATTCAAGAAACCTTACTCGCGGAAACACGATCCTAACCCTTTGGCTCAAAGTGCTCGAATCTCCGCGATACAACAATGTCCGGTAACAATAATATCTGTACGGGTCTCCCCGGACCCAGCGACCGCCACAGCTGAAATCAGCCTTGAACTTCCGTCGAGCTCGTTAAAGAAACCGATCGTTTCTTCGTTCGTTTTTCTTGTCGATCCAGAGGATCAAGACTTCAAAGATGGAATCCGCTAAGATTGGAACAACGGATCCCACGATCCTCGGACGACACCGGCCGTGCAACTTCTTCGCGCAAGCCACGAGTCGAAAAAGAAATCGGCCTCGGACTGCATAAAGAATGCAATTAAGCGAATCGTGTATTGTAATTAACGGCCATTCTCTTCTTCCGACGGATTCCCTCCTCGTCAGGTGCGTGCAAACGTGCTCAGCTGAGCTGGACGTAATCCTTCGCCGTCTCTCTTCTCCTCTCTTTGTCTCCGTTCTTGTCTCTTGCTTTCGCTTCTTCGTTTGTTCGATCCTCTTCGTTCTGCTTTGCTCTTCCGGCGAGATACACCTTCCTCGATTAGTCCCTCGAATTAGCAGCTACCGCACGAACGTGACGAACAGATTAACAAATTGAACGGGACGCGATCAGAACCCTTTGAAATTGTCGCGCGATCCAGCGCGTGCATCCTCGATCAGGCTTGATTGCCACGGGAAGATCCTCGATCCTTCATTTGACTTGCTGATCGTCGTTTCGTCGATTACGCTGCTCGATTTATTTCAGCGCTTTGTTTCCACTTTGCTACTACGTTTCAGCGAACTGTTCGAACTGTTCAATTTTAATCAGGCCCGTTGAAAAGAGATGAGAAAATAGAGTTTCCCAGTATAAAATGAATATGCAATCCGAAAGTGGGAATTTCCCTTCGAGAAACCGTGCACTCGATGCCCTAGAGCGGAATTTATGGAAAATATGGAAACACGATGGAAATCAACGTAATCCAGTGTTTATATAATCGGTTGACTCACCGCGCACGGTAGAAGCATGAATGGCATTTGCAATTAGGTTGATTTAAGCAAACAACGAGCGCGTACGGAGACTCTTCCTCCGCATTTCTCGAATATATATCGATGACTAGATTACTTTCACGTCCTGCTCGGTTTCTTGCTGTCTTCGCCTTGTTGTTTAATTATTTCAAGAATCGCAATCGTTGAAATAATCGAATTCCACTCGTCTCGTTTCCTGGCAAAGATGATTGCAAACAATTCCAGCGTTTGAATCTTTCACGTGCGATTTGATACGGAAAATATTTAACCCACCGGAAGTCCAAATGCATAAAATCAGCTATTCATGAATAAAGATAAACATCCACTGTGTTTCTTCATGGAGGACGAAGGGGATGCATCAAGATAGAAGGAAAAATGGCGAAAGAGGGAAAGCAGCGGTGGCGGTCGGGGAATTCGACGGTGTTTGCAGAGCAAAGAAGTCATTATATTTTCTCGAAGCGTCGCGAGAAGCTTAATCAAGGTGGCAGCCGAGCGGAATCAGCAAGGACCCCATTAGTTTTACGTTTCGTCCTTTTTTATCCTGTCTCTCTCGCGACCAGCCGCCATTTTCTCCCTGTAGCCGGCGGTCATGTCCCCCGGGACTCATTGTCCAACCTAATAACCGCAACTTTTAATTGAATTTGCGACCAGCACGAATCAACTTTCGGCTCGTTCAGCTCCTAACTGATTGGCGGACGGCCCCCGTCGATTACTCACCTGAAAGATCGAGCGACGCCAGATTTCATCGTGCGCTCCCTCGATCATTGATCGTTCGATCTCTTCATCGAATGCACGTCACTCTTTTCACATAACGAAGAAGCTTAGTAGACTGATAATTTTCATGCGAGATTAGAACATAGATATACGAGTAATTACTAGTTATTATCGTACAGAATTGCTTCACAATCTTTCAGTTCCTCGCTTATCCATTTCTACCATTTTTGTGTAGGAGTTTCACAGTTATGTCTGAGCACTCTTTTCACAAAGAAAGAAGCTTCGTAGACTGAGAATTTTCATGCGAGATTAGAACATAGATATACGAGTAATTATTAGTTATTATCGTACAGAATTTCTTCACAGTCATTCAGTTCCTGGCTTATCCATTTCTACCGTTTTTGTGTAGGAGTTTCACAGCTAAGGCTGAGCACTCTTCACAAAGAAAGAAGCTTCGTAGACCGAGAATTTTCATGCGAGATTAGAACATAGATATACGAGTAATTATTAGTTATTATCGTACAGAATTTCTTCACAGTCTTGCAGTTCCTGGCTTATCCATTTCTACCGTTTTTGTGTAGGAGTTTCACAGCTATGGCTGAGCACTCTTTTCAGAAAGGAAGAAGCTTCGTAGACTGATAATTTTCATGCAAAATTAGAACATAGATATACGAGTAATTATTAGTAATGATCGTACAGAATTTCTTCACAGTCTTTCAGTTTCTTGCTTATCCATTTCTACCATTTTTGTGTAGGAGTTTCACAGCTATGTCTGAGCACTCTTTTCACAAAGAAAGAACCTTCGTAGACTGAGAATTTTCATGCAAGGTCAGAAGTAGATATACGAGTAATTATTAGTTATGATCGTACAGAATTTCTTCACAGTTTTTCAGTTCCTCGCTTATCCATTTCTACCGTTTTTGTGTAGGAGTTTCACAGCTATGGCTGAGCACTCTTTTCACAAAGGAAGATCCTTCGTAGACTGAGAATTTTCATGCAAGGTCAGAAGTAGATATACAAGCAATTATTAGTTATGATCGTACAGAATTTCTTCACAGTCTTTCAGTTCCTCGCTTATCCACTTCTACCATTTTTGTGTAGGAGTTTCACAGCTATGGCTGAGCACTCTTTTCACAAAGAAAGAAGCTTCGTAGACTGAAAATTTTCATGCGAGATTAGAACATAGATATACGACTAATTATTAGTTATGATCGTACAGAATTTCTGCACAGTCTTTCAGTTCCTCGTGTATCCAGTTCTACCGTTTTTGTGTAGGAGTTTCACAGCTATGGCTGAGCAATACAGGCGAAAGTTGTTGGCGGAAAACAGAATGATTCAGCTAGATGAGCATCGGAGTCAGATATCTATCAAGCCAGATTTCAAAGATTAATTAACGGAGGATCTGCCCAGCTAGCGTCTAACAACAGTCACGCGTCAACGCGATCGAGCTGCATTGTAAATGTTAATACGCAGCGAGGAAAATATTTTAGCATCGCATTAACCACGTTATTGCGTACGCTAAATCATCGCTGCCCATTATAATTGAACAAACAACCGGTGCCGCGCTCGCAATTAACGTCCGCGAAATATCACAAATGGTGGCAGATCTTTCGCTCGTCCGATCGAATATGGAACAATGAAATAACTCCGGTGAAATTGCCCGGGGATTTTTCTTATAATAACGAAGCAAAATGTTATTCAAATTGGTAATTAGACTGCTCATATTATGCGGTCTTCGAAAGAACGGAATTTCTGCTGGGACTTCAATATTCCCGAGGTTTCGGTCTACCGATCTTCATAGTACACAAACAATCGCAAACGTGTGATTAAACCGCTCTCGATCACTCATCCGGCATCTAAAAAGTAGCAAATCGAAGAAACAAGCAATCGTCGGGAATAACAGAGGCAGCGTATCATGCGATTCACGAAAATGACTGGTGCGGAGGCTTCGAAAACGGCGAAAACCAGGTGAAGCATCAATCATCCCGAAGTCAGAGCGAAATGGGAGTTGCGCGGACTTGTTATGATAATCGAAGGGTTAATTAAGACCTTACGTTATAAAGGTCGCCGAATAACAGGCGGCCAAAGTGTCTGGAGAACGAGAAGAGGAAGAGAGCGAGAGAGAGAGAGAGAGAGAGAGAGAGAGAGAGAGAGAAACAAAAGAGAAAGAGTGGAGTGGAGAGAAGAGCCTCGCGCCGAATTGCTCGTGGCCCCGCAATCTCGTCCCGGGGCCGAGATTAAGGAAATAAATATCCAGGCCCGATAATTGTATTGGTAGTTTCAGTAACTAATGATCTAAAAGTCGTTAGCACCGCCGCCCGATCGTTGGGGGCTGCTACGAGCCGTTATACTTCCGAAAAAAGGGAACGAGAAAGGGGTGGCTGGAAGACCATGCTGAAAATGAAACTACGACCAACCTAGACCGACGCACGACCAATCCGAGGTTTGCACGATGGTAATTCACGATCGAGCTTCTCGACTGCCTTCGGAGAATTGGACGAACGAAACCGGGATCTATCGTCGCGTCGGGCAGTCGGGGCACTGATTATAGCGTGCTATTCCGTTCTGAACCTAACCCTTCAAATTCATCCCCGCGACACATTGACCCTTTGAACTTCGTAATATTCCTGCAATAGAAAACTCTCGTGCTGGAGGAATATTAATTTTTTAGAATATTATCGCCTGGCTGCCGAGAGCAGATCTATGGATCGCAGCCGCCGTTGTACGCGAGTTTCTCAAGCCACGCGATATCTCTCTGGAAGCGATACGAAGATCGCACGCACTCTGCGTGCGTATATCGACGCCTCCATTCGTTCTCCGGCGCATCAAAGAGGGTGCTGCCGACGCGGCGGAGAGCGCACATTGTCTTGCACCGTCGATTCGCGCCGTTTTTCGAGAGAAATATCGGTAACGTCGCCGAGCAGGGTGTCAAGCCGCCGACTGCGCGGGTTGTCGGGTGCTAACCTCTTGATCCTCGATGGGGGAGAGACACAGTATTCGTACGAGCCACTTGAGACGCGAGTGTACGTGGCCCTGGCGGACGATAAATAACGACGAACTGGTTCTGCATATATCTGCTTATATATACATATATAATCGGACGACAGGGCTTTATGCACACCGTCTTGGACCATTCTTGTGCTAGATCCTTCGCACAGCATGGTGTCCGCCTTCCTGTAACCGTCCACCAACCCATCGACCTCGTACACTTCGCATAGTTTCATCTGGAAAATTTCTAGAAAGCTCCAGTAGAGTTTCACGCGTTCACAATAAAAACGAGGAAGCGTACAAAATTTGAGAGAAGATCAAAATTGTGTTCTATTTCCCGCAAAGGCCCGCAGTCCACCGATCAGGGTTTGTCAGCCTCGATCATCGAACAGCGCCAGATATTGATCGAGAGGAGCCATCGAATAGAGTACCGAGCAATTTGCAAAGCCAGCAGAGATGATTCTCCGGTGCTCGACAGGCAGTGAAACTATCCGATTCCATCGGCAATCAATTTTCCCATAAACCAATGAAAAATATCAGGAATCTTATCAGAAGCTGCTCCGACACGTTCCGGCCGAGATCATCCATCAGATCGTGCCGGCTCCGTATTTTATCGCGCTCGGATGTGCAATCCGTAAGTATCTAATGCACGTGTTGTGCACCGGGCCAGATGCAGGCGGACGCGCGCGATGCACCGTTCTCGCTTCGAACGGTGAATGGAGGCTGCCAGGGTGACGACAGGTGGGCCAGGCCCTTGATAAATGAAGTGAGAACTCGCGGCTACTTATCCGCCGATGCATCAAATCTGTCCGGCCGGTATTAAAAGTGCATCCACGCTTTGTCTCGTGCCCAGGCGTTCGACGCTCGAAATAACGAAGCAACTGCTCCTCCACCCTCCAAGCACAATGCACCATTGGTTCCCACTTACATTTTAAAATTTAAGTCGTAAGATAAGGTACTACAATCCCAGCGCATCTAACGATGTTAAAAATCGACAGCCACCGGCCAACCCACCGACAAGAAACGATAGCAACCGAGTCCTCGAAAGTAATAAATAAACGTTGTCGAAGCTGCACCGCAGCCGGGCCCAGCTCTAAATCTCGTGCGCGGCTCACCCATAATTATCTCAAGGTGTCGGTAAACATTCCTCTCATTACGCGCGGACAAATAGTGGCAGGAAGATAGTGCCGGGAGAAGGCCTTAAGACCCATTTGACGGGCCTGCATCGGTCCCGGTAATATATAGCTAATATTTTTCTCTCTGCGTCGGGGATTATCGGCGTATCAACGTCGGCGCAGCGTAACGATCGTTGTGCGGGGCATAACGAGGCGTTTTGACAAGGCCCTCGCCTTCCGGGACAGTTGAGGCCCCGTTGCATACGGCCCGAAAACCGACCGGGCCTTCGAACAGGATCGAGAGGCCAACAGAGACAGAGATCGCGGGAACCGGGGAAAAAAGGGGGGAAAAATTGGCTGGGACAGAAGGAGAAAGAGAAAGAGAGAGGGAGAGACACGACGTACGGCTGCGTAAATTATCTCCGCGGTGTGTATTTATCCGGAGATTTACAAGCGGGCAGCGCGCGTTTGATTTACACGCCCGTGCGCCCGTAGCCACGCTGAAACGGCTAAAAGGGTTCTGCGGGTGAAATATGCAACAGGATGCGCCGGCGCATCCTCCGGACTGCATTCACCGGAATCGTCCCTGCGAACAGGGCCCTCTGGATCTCGAGTGCACCTGCGCCCCTGCCCCCGATACGCCGATTCCTCGACCAATTACCGACCGCCCGGTCCGGGTAGCTAATAATGGAGGGTTTCGATGACGCGTTAAGGGAGGATGATGAAGTTTCTTGATGCAGGAAGTTGCGCCGGATCCTTGCCGCGTCGAATTCACCACGCGGGGAGGCTGCGAGGATCCTCCGATCTGCGCCGAATCAGATTTTGGCGAGAACTCGATGTTTTCTAGACTGATCGCAATCAAAATCGGGAAGTTACGAAATGTTGAACTCGACTTACGCTCGGTCCTAATCGATCACCGCGTATCGATCACGGCCAGTGATCCAGGGTCCCCGGGATCCTCCATCATCTCCGGGAGCCAGGGTCCACCGCACCCGGTCGGCGCGGCGAGTCCTCGAACCGCGAGTAACACATCAAACGCGGTGTGACGTGCGCGTATGTACGCGTACCGGAGGAAATATATTAAGGCTCGCGCTTGCGAGAGCTGGTTAGGGTTAAGAGCGGGGTATAAAGATGTTGTTTGAGGCGTCGGACACCTGTGCCCTGCCTGCCGGCTCTGCATATGGACTGCGGAGCTGCAGAGTCCCCTCCCTTATCCCCCCCGTTTGCGTTGGTGCTCCCTTTATCGCCTGTTCCACCTTCCTCTCACCGTTCGTCGTCCGTTCCTTCTTCCAGCTCGTGAAACATCATAACGTACGCTGGGGCCGGGCGACCACGCGCGTACCTGTACCCGCGCACGACGAACAGACGGAGCGGGTACGTAACGTATGTACCCTGCATTAAGATGCAGACGATGATAAGGAGGACTTTACGATCTCACGCTCGGACGATTCATAGCCCGGCGATGTATGAACGGTCGCTGTTTACCGGGGTTCCCGCGGTCCTACGGACTTCACCCTGCTCTCGGCACCGATCTAGGCTTGTCTCGCGACCTATGGGGAACGGTTCGATCGATGGGCGATCGATGATCTGGAATGGCAGGAGCCTGGAAATTCGACGCTTCTTCTTTCCCTAATATTTTAAGCTTCGGGGCACTCGAAAACATCGGCATTCGATCGTTCGAAAATTTTGTCGGTCCAAAATTTCCCGATTCGACCCCTCAACTTTGAACCTTTCCATCCACCTCTGGACCTCCAACAATCGTTCGAAGAAGACTGGAGGATTCGCGTGGTCCGTGGGCCTAAAGGAAAAGTGCAGGCTGCTTAGTATGCCGGTATTCCAGGCATACCAGCTGAATCTAGCCTCCTCTCGTATTCCCGGCAGCCAGGGCAGTTGGCTTCCCGGAGATGAGGGACTAAAAACCCGCGGACGGTCCGCAAAGGGACATTTAAATGATGTCGCCGCGGCTCCACGCACAGGGAAAGAGGTCGAGGGAATGGGAGGGGGGTCCTTGGTAGGAATAACTCAGCAGCTAGCTGGTCTCTCGCCCCTCCCCTCTCTCCGAGGGGCCTGAGGCCCCTGGTAGGTTAGAAGCGAGCTGGATGGACGGACGAGGAGACGTTGGTCAGTCAGTGGTCCCGCAGTGACATCGCGGGCTCTAGATTTCTGCTCGCTCGACTCGACCTCGTCTCTCCCTCTCTCCGGGCCCAACTGGTGGGGAGCCACGGGGCCCGGAGGAGAAGGGGGACTCTGGATGCTAATCAGATGCCGACCGCGGCGGCGACATCAAAAGGAGCTAGCGTCAGACCTTGTCACCAGCTACGAGCAGCCGGCCTCGCCTTTATTTGAATGCGCTATCGTCGGGATACGCGACGATGACGAGGCCCAGCTTTTTTCGGGGCCCGCCATCCTTCTCTCTGTGGAACGCGGGCTCAATGATACCGATTCGCCGCTACGGCCCGGGGAAAGCGGACCGGCGATCGAGGAGACGCTGTCCTAGAATTGGAGCACTCGGAATGCTGGGCCCGATTTGCTAAAAATATAGGCCTCGCATCGAGTGGGGCCCGGGGACGAGAGTGTTCCAAGATTATACAACCTATTGCACGTAGCAGCGTATAAGGCGCATGTTTTTTAAATCTCGAGACATTTGCAGATCCAAACGATGTCTACGATAAAAACGAATGCAATCACGAATTCAATCCTCTGTCAATTCAAAATCTACATGGTACATCTGTATGGGGCCCGGGGACGAGAGTGGTCCAAGATTATACAACCTATTGTACGTAGCAGCGTATAAGGCGCATTTTTTTTAAATCTCGAGACATTTGCAGATCCAAACGATGTCTACGATAAAAACGAATGCAATCACGAATTCAATCCCCTGTCAATTCAAAATCTACATGGTACATCTGTATAGATAGCGAGCAAACGCTCGAAAAAAAACTGAAAGCGAAGCTACCGCGAACCATGCATGCGTTCAGGGTACCGTCGCCTATTTGTCGCGCAGCATTCTAGCTTCTTTCCGGCTGGCACGGGAAAGGAGTGCCTTGGCGGCGCGGGTCGAAAAAGACAGCCTCACCTCGCCTCGCGTCGTCCATTGGACGGACAGGGGCTCGCGGATGGATGCCGCGTGTTCGCGATCGCTGGCATCGGGTTCCAAGTAGGGTGTAATTGCCGCGGCTGACGGAACGGAGCGGTTGTCCCAACATTGCAGCATGCGCTTGTCAACGTTCATAAGTTATGAAACGGCGGATAAGGGCCTGCAGAGCCCCTCCGCGGGAGAGAACGCACGAAAAGGGTTACGGCCGACTCTTCGCCGTCGATGGGGGGCAGAGAGAAAGAGAGAGGAAGAGAGAGAGAGAGAGAGTCAGAGGAAGGGGGACGGTAAGGGGGGCCGAGAAGAAGCGACGGTCCGGAGGACAAGGGAGAGACAAACCGACGCGACCGGCAAGAAGAGTGGGGAGGACATAATTGCTGGTGGATTAATGAGACGGCATAATTGCACGATAATCGACGATCGTTTTATTAGGCGAACCGGACTGGACCCCGGGACTGGAACCTGGACGCGGACCTGACAGAGGACACCGCTCCAAGACATGGTCGCATATTATTATAAGAACCCCTCTCCTCCCGCGTCCTCGGCCGAGAGTCTTCGTTCTGAGGAGAGTAGGTATGCCCGGCTGGCCAGAAATGACAATTACCGAAGATCCTGCTAAACGCCCTGCCCACCCCGCCGTCCCCTGCTTCGTCGACCAGCCGAGATCATGGTTGGAATGCGATGTCATTCCTCCGTGCAACGAGTGTCGTTGTACCAACGTGAAATCTGGTGGTCCCGGCGTGCCTAACCGCCGGACCCTGCGAGAAAGTGTCTCTGACGAAATCGAGAGCGATCCGCCTTCTTTCGGTAACTGACTATGGGATTGTCCCCGGGTCTTTGTCCGCAATGATCGATGTTGGCTCGGGGTTTTAGAACGGCGGACTAGTTTAATTGTTGGTTCTTGGACCTGCGCTCGTGTCGCTCTCGTTTCGCGAGTTGGGAGTGGCGCGTGTAATTAATATAATTGCTCGTTGAAAAAGTAGACTGGACAAATAATAATGTTAGGTCAATCGTTGATTTTTCATACAACGTCGATTCGTTGGTACCGATACGAAAGTGAAACTTCTGGAAGCAGTCCCAATCGTAGCTGGAGGGTCTTCGCAGACCCCGGAGACGTCTCTGCCAAGCCGCCTCGCCGAAGCTCGCTCGCCGCCCTCGTTTCCATACACCTATCGCGTCCTTGCTCTAGCTTCTTCGGATCCTCCTCAACCCAACGATCGATCGTGGCTCGTCTCGGGCCGACATCAGCTCAAGGGGATCGTTTCGTCGTAAGAGTGGCGCGGCGTGTTCGCAGAGGAGCCGCGGTTCTTCTTGCCTTCTCCGGTCCTCTTCGGTTCGATGTAGGTAATCATGCGCCGCATTCCCCGGGTGCCGGAGAAGATTTTCGGTTTCATTGTACGCGAGGGTGGGTTAGAGAGTCGGGACGATCGACGGCGCGGTAGAAAAAGAGAAGGAGAAGGCCTCTGGATACCTCTCGCGGAATAGACAGAGTAAGATTCGAGAACCAGAGGAAAGAAAGAAGAGGAAGAAGATGAAGAAGAAGAAGAACGAGACAGTGAAGAACGAGAAAGGGAGAAAGAGAGAGAGAGGAAGGTAGCAGAAGTCGGAGCAAAAGAAAGGGCATCTGTCGTAGAAAAAGGCGGATAGAAGGAGACACGGAGAAGGAAGAAGAAGAGGAGGAAGAAAACGAGATGGTAGCCAGCGAGTCCAAGCAGATCCATCGTTCGGCGAGGAAGCAAACGACGCAAAAACTGGCGTGCATTGTCCCCGACCGAGAGGCAAGCAACGCGAGCAACCATCTCTACTCTCTTCCTCTCAAGAAAAAGAGAGAGAGAGGGAGAGAGAGAGAGAGATTGACCAGAGGAAGCTATGTTCCACTGGATCCATGCATACCAACCTCAGCGATCCTGCCGAGAAAGAAGAGTAGCTCCTCTGTTCCCGGTGGTACGAGAATGGTAAGAAGGATCGAGTGGAAGAAGGATAGAGGATCGAGGGGACAGAGGAGGCAGAAGAAGAGGACGAGCACGACGCGCGGTCGATTTGATTTTTAAATGCAAACAAATCTACATCGTGGCAAAAGCGCCGCCGACCAAGACGCGAGCTATGAGAGAGAGAAAGAGAGAGAGAGAGAGAGAGAGAGAGATTCTCTTTTACTCTTTCTCGATGGAAACCGACGTTATTCCGGAGGCCCTCGAGAGGGTCGATACCATGCGAGACCTCGTCACAGGATGACGAGCCGGCTCGACGACGGCCTGCCGGATATTTTTTTCAATCATCCAAGCCCGCCACGAAGGCACCCGCTGATCTTTATTCCGCTCGGTAGAAGGGAGCTTGTCCGATCCGCGAGAGATCGGGCCCCGACTCGGGTCCGCCGTGGGAGGAGCGGGCCCCGGCAAACTGGACACCGATTCGTAAGTGGACTGACGATTTGTCCGGCCGGCCGACATTCTCGCTGCCGAGGCACTGCCAGCGATCTCGGTATCTGATCCCGAGGCGTTGGATGCTCGCGATTCGAGAGATTAGTGGACGATCTCTCCGCAGAATCGAAATCGTCTGCCTTGCGCGATCGTGAAATTCTGTACGCTTGCTAAACCGTATTCGATCTTCTCTTTCCTAGAGAATCTTCCTTATCGTAATCTGGTGCAACGATATCCTTGAAAAAAAGTAATACGAAAGGATAAAAACAGATAGCACGTGAAAACGACATCTTCATCGGAACAATAACTACCGTACGATTTTTTGCCATCTTTCGAAGAAACAGCGCCGAAGAGGACAACGGAGGCTCTCGCAACAAACGGTTTTTCCGACGGATCAGCGATCATAGATGGCGGACAGGATGTCGACGATCCGTGGACGTTAACGGTCCACGATCACGAGACAGGAAAGCTGTCGCGTGCTTGATCGCCGCCGCGCCCAGCCGATGTGAATGAAGCGGAGCGAAGCCGAGCGAGCGAGCGAGCTAGCGCGGTCTCGTTTTGCGTCTGGCTTCCAGTCGGATCGTGTAGCCTTCCGTCTCCGTTGACAGCCTTAATATATCTGTTCGCGATGCGCCTCATCTCGAGCGTTTAGGTATAATCCGACTTAATGCCGGCTTGATTCAATTCAATGAGCTGCGGCGTGGCAGAAGGCTCGAAGAAAAAGAGAAAAAAAAGCGGGAAAAGAGTCGAGGGAAGAAATCCCGAGCATCGACCACGCCGGCGCGGCACGGCGCGGCGCAATGTTCATGGAAATGCCCTTAATTCCGTCGATTATGGAAAGAGACTTTTCGTTCCCGCGCCGCTCGCGATCTAGCAAAAAACCTGGTGCACCGGAGTCGACATCCTCGGGAATCTTTAGTCCCGGCAGAAGAACTAGAATTTTATTGGATACTCCGTGGATGTTCCGAGGACGAGAAAATCGTTTACGTGGGACGTGGATAAAATGATTATCGTTTGACGATCGGAAATGTCGGGTAGGAAGTTCGTTGCGTTTTTAAACTAAAAGCGTGCAAAGTGTGAGAAAAGTTTGATTAGATAATTACATATTAATCCGTCGGAGACGTGCGTACACGCTGCACGATGCATCTCGGTCTCTCAGAAAAATAAACGATCGAATTATACCGAACGGACGACCAGCCGGTTATGCCTCTAATTAGCGCGACCCTCGATCCTAATCGTTAACATCGGTCTAAAGTTAACGCGCATTTAATTCATAATAGAAGGAAGGGTGAGAGAGAGAGAGGGAGGAGAAGGTAAAGCCCGCCAGCGCAGACAGGCGAATTACGAATTCATCGCAATTAAGAACGCCGGGAAAGGGGGCCGGTATTATTAATTCGCGTTAATTAGAACAATCCCCGGAACGGTTCGAGCTCTATGCCAGCCGTTACCGGCCGTCTCGCTGAAAGTGAAAACCGCCGCTCGTTAAAAAACGCTACAAAGTTCGCAAAACACCTCGGATCGCCGCATAATTAAATAACGTCGCATGCTAATACGACGAGGTTCAATGATCTTTGTGTGTTGCCAGCCCTCGGTACAGTCCCTCGAAAAAACTACAGCGCCCTCGACACGCCTTCGTTCAACCATATTCTGACTAAATAAAGAAATATGTAATTCATGCAATTTTTCATTATTTCTACGAAACGCCCACGAATGCGTGTGCGAAATCTTAGCGCAACAAGTTGAATCGTTCTTGAGAAAAAAAATTCAGTTAGCGTAGACGTTGCGTACTGAACCGATGCACCGATGCACCGAGAGACGGGCGGTACATGCGTATGCACGATAAATTTAGAGAAGGCGGTCGGCTTTTTCCCGGCAGCGAGCGCGATCTAATTGGATATGAAATTAAGTCAACGAAATCCCGAGCAAAAATCCCAGCGCCGCGCCGGAATTTGAAATTCATATCTTCCGGCTGCGCAGAGAGGGGCAGCATGCGCTGCACTCCGCGCATCCGTCATCTTTTTCTGCAGGCCAGGAGAGCGCATAATTGCAAGGCTGCATAAACCGCGTCCTTCTTGGTCGCCGACGAGCTCTTCGGTCGATGCCACTGCCATCGGGATACTCGCGTTGGATTCTTTATCATCTCGGACCTTGTTGATAGACAGTTTAGGACGTCTAGAGTGGATCTATAAACTGCAGACGTTGGCCGTGCTGTGCACTTTATTGCGTATACAGTTAGATTGTTCGATGCGACACTGAATCTCTATGGGGCCAATTTTTCCGTTTTAAGAGAACAGATTTTTATACTATTCTCTTTCATGGTACATTTGATAAGAATTATTCTCCGAGCCGAGCGAAGTCATTCGCCGTTAATTGGATTGGATCGTTAACGGTATCGGTAAACTCTCGGCGGTACCATTTTTCTCCTGTTAACGGAACAAGAAAAAAAACTGCATATATCCAGCACATGGTTAATATCAAGGAGATTAACGGGTTATATTAACTTTGATAAGGAAAGTAATCGACAAACATTAAGATCGCATCGCGATTAATGCTTATCTTTCAAGGTTCCAGGCCTACTCTATCGACGATAAGTTAGCGGAGCGTAAAAAAAAAAGATTAAAGACGAGGATAATCCCATCTTGAAATCGCTAATGACGTGATCCAGCGAGATGTAGCATTTACGACTGCATAGAAAATTATCTTGATCATTACGCTACAAATTAGCTTTCGAACCTCGTAACAGCATTTATTTATTATCGCGCATTACTTAGTTTAGAGATATTATTTGTGAAACGTGAAAGGGTGAGAATAATTTGCGTGATCTAATGACGGAACCACAGTGAAAAACGAGCGGGGGTAGAAGGCAGAGTATCGAGCTCGGTTTCGGGCTTCGCGGGTCGCCGATTAACCAGAAGAGGCGATGAAAGAGTTCGATGAAATAATGACGGGACCAGGTCGATAAATAGTACGCCTCTGCCGGTTCCAGGGGCGGAGTGAGCCAGGTGGAAGGGGGACGGTGGGATCCTTCAGGGCCCGCGCTAATACCAGCCAAGGGTAGACAGCTATCAAAAGCCCGTATTTAAATATTATCAATGAAATTACAGTGCTCACTGCTCGCAGGGGCTGCTCGGTCATTACCGACTGGCAATTCGGCCTCTTTAATCGCCGTTGTCAATACTAATCGACATCGTCGTTATTTAATATTCCTCGACTCGCTCTTCCTTTTGGACAGCAACTCGGCTTGGCTGGACCTTGCTCCTTTGCGAAACGCTGCCGAAAATCATGTACAAACGCCCGTTTAATGTACAATGAAAATCACATCGCTAAAGATCGGCACGAACTAAGAAACAATTAATCGTACAGGGCGGAACGCATGCCGCTCGAATATCGATCTAATTTCGCGAAGCGCGAGATTTGAATACGATCGCACAGGATTTCACCGGAGTCGTAATTTTCGTCTAATTATGTCCTGATCGCGGGATCTACGATCCGACAGTCCGGCCAGTGGCGTTACCCGGGATCTTATGCAGCGTCACGCCAACTCCTAATTACGTCGATAAGGATCGTGGCTGGTTTAATTACTCCCCACCCACCACGGTTGCTCTATTCGCCGGTCTATGCTAATCGTCCGACTCTTAGATACCGGCGCCGATACTATTTCGCCGAGAGCGACCGGATTCCTAATTGCCAGTCGCGCCGGCTACACTCGTTGCTAATCCGCGTTTGCCTGGCTGTTTGCTTAATTATCCACCTGCCTACTCTCCTCTTCTCTCCTTCGGGTCTCATAATGTCGAGTGACTTGTCAGACGCTTCTGATTATGGCTGCATAATGGGCGAACGCGTTAGACGCGACGCTCACGCGGAAATGGTACCGTAACATGCTCGCGTGATTCCGATTGTTTGTTTCGTTTGCGAAGAAAATAAGACGACCTACATACCGATTTTCGGATTCTCTCGCAGCGAGGAATTTTTCGTGCAGAAATTTTCAGCGTTACGATTAGACTACAGACGATACAACGGAACAGTCGCTTCGGCGAAACAGTTTGCGAAAACACGTAGCGGGCATTAATCTCTTCATCTCGATTTAATTGAACCATAAGCGGCGCGCCATTTTCGTCGGGACCTTTTTCCCGTTAAACCTGTCCGGATACCTGTCCACCTGGAATTCTTTTCAAGGGTACATTATATAATTTGCTTTTGATAATACGCGAACCGGTCGCCGGCCGCCGGTCGGCCTCTCAACTGTATCTCGAGCACGTGGGCCCCGGTTGTGTCGCCGCACGTGAGAATGGTACTTTAAGGTGCGTGGACGCAGCGGGGGCCCGCGTACGGTAATCCGAGAAGAACCGCCCTTTATCTGATTGCATCTGTGATTCGCGAGCCTCCCTTTGACCGTGCCGACACACGCATGTTCGCCACTCGACCATGTTTTTCTCTATTCACGAATTCACCGTGCGTCCCTGCTGAAATTCCCATTGGGCCCAAATATTGGCCATCGACTCCGTAATCGTCGTATCGATACAGGACATTTTCTGTGATTTTTAATAACTTGACGCGGTTAACGGACAACGTTGGACTGTGGATTTTTATGCAAAATAAAAATGTTCCGCGGGAGCAGACGATATGGAAGGTCTCTGCGGCAGTTAGGTTGCAGCGCGTATAGTTGGTAAGGGTTGAAGAAATCGTCCGGATTGTTCGGTAATCAAGCTCGGATCACGTCCCAGCGATACGCGGACAACCACTATGATTATGTGAGGAACTCCGATGACGAACCTAAGCTAGGCCGCACCGGAGGCCGATCCGAATCGAGTCGGACCAGGCTGGAATTAATCGGGCTTTTGTTCCGCGGCTAGGTACTTATTAAGGCCGAGTTCTTATTGAAGCTCCACCGACATGCAAACACGGATAAGGCCGGGAAAAGTCTACCATTTCGAATAGATGAACATCCATTACTGGCAAACGTGATCTACCGGCAGCGGATCATCTAGCGGATTCATTCTCGTTTCGACGGATGCTGGATCACCAAGATTACGGTATAATCTATAATATTTCGTCTGTAACAATTTTACATATTATTTTTATCCCGCTGTGAATAGTAATGAAACAAATCGGCAGTCGATGCGATACAGATTCTTTAACTTAAAATAATTAGTGTTATTCTCCAGACTCTTAAAGTAAATATACCTTCTTAGGTTCTTCTTCTTACAGCTTAGTTTTTCTTAAAATATGTATGCTTTCAAAGTGCACACGATTCAGGCGACAACGATGGGATAGGTAATTTTTGGCCCAGACGTTGCAGACTTTGGTCTAAAAAATACAATCTGCGAAGTCAAGTTGCCGAAACGTCGCTCGATTTTAATATTCGACGAATTCTGAACGGAAGCGATGCATTTATGCGATTTCAGCTGGTACCGTTCGCCGTACTGACGACCACAGCAGTTGCATTTGTACGGTTTCTCGCCGATGTGCCCGTAAATGTGCTTCGCCAATTTCGTTTTCACGCTGAATCGCGATTTGCAGAAATCGCACTCGAATCGTTTCACGCCTGTGTGACGATACCTGTGGACCTTCAGGCCCCAGGACCTCCTGTAACATTTGCCGCAGTCCTCGCACTTGTAGGGCCTCACTCCTGAAAATGATAAACGATCGTAAACTTCACTGGCGTGCAGAATCGGATCGCTGAAATTAAAAACATAATAAAAAGAAATATCTACACAGGAACGTGTACCACAGTGAAGCTAATGATACATTTACCGTGGATTTACCGAGAGCAATTTTCTAGTCGCTGAACTTTCCTCGTATATTCTGATTTTTCGCCGATATTCTATGGAAGTTGGGCTTTGCATAACGAAGTGTAATTACTATGGGGGAGTTGTTAAACGAGTGAAGCCTACATCCAACTTTTCATCGGCCTCGGGAGGCTTTAATTCGAGGGCAAGGATGAAGTATGGGTAGCACAGCTCGAAGGAAACGAAGGATCTGGTAAACATCGACCGGTGGAAGGCTGGATTTACGAACGGAGCTTCCGGTAGCCCATAAACAAACCTAAGAATATACATTACAGTGCTCTGTGTTCGCGAGTGAGGCATTATCGCCATTTAAGTAGCTTTCAGCCGCCACGGCGCGGCGCAAATTCCGCGAAGGGGTTAATTGGCAGCCGTGTAACACCACGATGCTTGATTCTCTAATTAATAGAGTTGCGAAGCCGAAGAACGGGCAAGGCGGCAATGCAAGTGGAGCCGAGCCGAGCCGAGCCGAGGCTGCACAGCTCTTATCTATGATTTTTATGTCTCAATACCGGCTCGAATTTATATGGGAGAGCAGAACCCGCGACGGAGGGAAACGATCTCGCGCTGAAACACCAGTTTCGACCCTTGTTTCCCCGCATCACCGACCTGCTAATTGCCTGTCGAGCCTATCGAGCCTATCCCTGAATTTCAGGCACAGTGTTCAATTTTTTGGAATTGGTTTACTACAGATACTAAAGAGAAATACCTATTACACCAAGCCCGCTAAGAAAACAGTATTTATTCTTTCCAGTGTCGCCTCGAAAGACGCGATAATGGAAAATAGTGGAGAAAGCGTCGGACCTGCCCAATAAAAAGAGACTCACCGTAATGCGAGAGGATATGATGCTTAAGTGCGCCTTTCAGGTGGAAACGACGCTTGCAGATGTCGCACTCGAACCTTCTCTCGCCGGTGTGCGTCAGTTTGTGGGTCTTCAAGACTGAAGATCGTTTGAACTTCGCGGGGCATAGATCGCACTTGAACGGTAGATCCGCGGTGTGAACGATCATGTGGGCCCTTAGGCTACTCAGCCGCAGAAACGTTTTCTTGCAGATCGAACACTCGAACGGCTTCACGTTCGTGTGCATTAACTTGTGATCGCGAAGGGACTGACGGTGCAGCAGCTTCTTCTTGCACACGGTGCATTCGAATTGCTTGCGTTCCGAGTGCAGCTCTGCTTTGTGGCTCTTCAGCTCGTCTCTGCTCTGAAATTTTTGGGTCAGCTAAATCTTCATACTCATAAATATGCGAGCAACCGTAATAAATATACCTGAAACCTGAAACTGCAGTGACTGCACGGGAACGCCTTGAATGCGCCGTGCAGCTCCAGGTGGTCCTTCAAACTCGTCAATCTTCGAACAAAAAGCATTACAAATCGATCAAATTATGTTACGAAAAGGGAATTACGTCGGAACGCAAGAGGTTGCGAAAAAAGGTAGCTGACGCACGCACCGTGAAAACTGTTTCCGACAGAAGCCGCACTGGAAGAGTTTTCCGCGACTATGGTCGGCCATGTGTGTCTTGAAGCCTGCCTCGTCCGGAAACTCGATTCTGCAGACGCTGCAGAGCAGCCGTTTACCGCGCGCCAAGGCTACGATGTACTCCTCAAAGTCGACGTATTCATCCGGTGTAGCTGTTTCCGTTTTCTGCGAGATGGCCATGGCCCCTATTCTGCTCCCCTCGAACTTCTGTTTTCTTCTCGGATCGATCTCGATCGGATGCAGCTCGTCGTCCATCGAGAAATTCTCGATCTCGTCCAGAACCTCCGTCTTGATCTTCACCTAAAAGCAAAATGCCCGTTCTTAACGCAGGGACCCTTAATAAGAATCGAGCACCGTAAATAAAATTAAATATTCAATACCGGTAGGTTTACGCGCGGGACAGTCCCACTGTAAATCATTCGGAAGTGCAGAGATCGTGGCCATCATCCCCTTATCATCCCGGTATATCGTTTAACGGTGTAATTTGATCAGGCCGCGTACAATTCGCTAACAATGTGGAGGAGTTCCGTGCGATGATCTACGCGCCGGCGCGGCGCGGCGCGGGGAATCCCAAACGAGGCTCGCCTCGAATAATTAATAAAAACTATAATCAGTATTCCCTGGTTGGAGATTCGCCCGTCGTTTTTCCGTCGGAATCGGCCCGCGGGATCTCGCCGGACATTATAATATGCAGGATATTAGATAATTTCGCACGGTTCCGCGAGAAATTAAAGCGAGAGGCCGCCAACAGCGTTTTTCAACGCAACGGGAACAACGAAAGCCGAACAACAGTGCACGCGGCTTGCCTCCGTTTTTACGTAACGATTCGTTGTGTAGCGTATATACGGTCTCGCTGGTTTGAAACGCTTTTATATAATCAATTATGCAAGTAGACCGGCGTCGGAGGTGATTTTACGACGAAATAATAAAGAGCAGCATGGCCGGTGCAACGCGGTCGATTTTAGCGGAGTTTTTATAGCTGGCTGCGCGGCGATCGAGAAACCTAATCTGATCGGGACGCAGCTTATGGGTTTCTCGTAGCCGTGCGCTACCGGACCGTAAGTGTCCGGACACCTGGCAAATGAAGATAAATCGCGCACTAATGGCATAATCATGTAATTATTTTTTTTAATGAGATCGGTGTTGATTGAATGGCCGGAGGAACTGCAGTGCATAACATTTCGGATTTTTACCGTTAGACGGTCTTAAAATGAAGGAAATGAGAAAAATTGCACGAACAGTCTCTCTTAAACAATTGCCTTCTTATCCTATGAACGTCTTAATTTTTGACATACACTTGCTCCAAAGCTTTTCGAGCGGCACATAGGTTATATTATTGAAATTAATACTTTTCTAGAATGCTTGCAGCGTATATGAAGACAGTAATGAATTGAAATGAGAAGGAACTTTGCGAAATGCCAGCCATATTTAATTGGTGACGATACCGTGATCGGAGCACGCTAAATGTAACTGAATGTAGAATGATTGTAACCTAATTGAAGGAACACGAAGGATATGCTGGGAACGTACTTCTTTGCATCGGTTGCATCGTTTCTTCGTCCCTATAATTTTCACCTCGTCGTTCTCTCGATTTACCATGAAATCGGTATAGTTTTCTTGCCGATGCTTCATGCTAGCATCAAACACGACCGCCTTCTTAACCATTTACAATGAAAATAGCCGCGAGAAATGATCGATGGCCGATCCGCGAGAAAAAACAAGAGAGTGACTAGAATGTTTAAACTTCATTCTTATCGCGAGGTATTTTCAGACCTATCCGAAATCGATTTATTAAGCTATTAAAGCAGGAGGAATGTGATTAATCATTGTTATAATGATTAGGCCATTTGTTGAAAGTTTCGAATCACTTTGTAGATTGACGAACATAATGATACGCTTGTTAAGCGAACAAACTTAATTAACTGGACATAATTGCATTAAATTATAAAATGGTGTAGGCAGCATCGACTCGAGAGACCATTCATCACGCAATTTAATTTTAAATGAACCAGACATTCCATCATTAACAATGTTATTTTACAAACAAAGGATAGTGGATACCCTACAGCCTTTTCCAAAAATAATATCTGCATTTATTAGAGAATTAATTACATCCACCAGCAATAAAGATATCAACTTTCATTTCCCGTTCCTCATTTTAATTAGTGTTTTTAATATCGTTATATTTAGACTGTTTCGCGCAACTATGACATTCGTAAATTTGTGAAATACAAGGAAGCTCTGCAGTTCGATATAATCGGTATGAAAATCGTCGGTAAAGCATAAAGAATCGCATAATCGTTCGCAGGTTCGTGACCAAGCAGCTTAGGAAGATTCGGGAGCCGGTGTTGCAATCTATCGTCTCGCCGTCACTCGTTCACGGCGGCATTATTCTAATTAATTAGCCCGCTCGTCTGGTAGATCGTTTCACGAATATTGAGATAATTATTTATGAGTTTACAGACGAGCGATCGCTGCGCAGTTTCGGCCCCGGTCGCAATATGTATCTCTCGCGCATCGGTCTGATTAGTAGAACGAAATCTCGCCACGTCACTCCACGCTAATTACTTGTATTAGCTTAAGCTTCCTTAATTTCCTGAAGCATAGTTATGTCTCGTTGTAACTTTTACGGGGCAATAAAGTATCTCCAGACGCCGCCGCCTCTCTGTAACAACTCCGTAATTAAGGGATACAACGTGATTTACACGCGATCCCCACCGTCGATCCGACGATCCTGAATTTACTGATTACCAGACTAAGGATCTTTATACATAATCAAATGTACCCCGGACTCGGCGCTCGGCGCTTCGCTGCGAACAACTGTCCATGGAAGGTTCGTTTACTCCGATCGTTCCAGACATCCTCCATCGAATCGTTTCTAGGTTACATCCGCGATTATGCGTTACAGAAATGAATTGTTAATCGCTCGAGCATCTTAGGAAACCCTTCGCACGAGACATTCACTCAGCTCCGCTGCTTCCTCGGAACACCTCATGCTTACTTTTACTTTGCTCGGTACTTAGGAGTATTGCATTGTAATCTGATTTAACTAGCTTCGCGAAGAACTTTCGTAAGAATCATAAACGCAAGAGAAGACCGTTCGAAAGTGTTTGTTCGAAAGTGCTCGACGTTTTTGCATCGCTCTACGAATTCATGTTGTGCTTTCATGAAAAGCATTTTGTACTCGTTAGAATCCGACTGTGCCGTTCTAGAAATCAGTCGATTATGAAAATCCTCGGATCGTCGAGCAGATCGAGGGAAAGCAGGAAAAAGCGAAGGGCCCTCGCATCGATCCCGATTTTCCTCTTCGAGCGGATCGTCTCTGGATCGTCTCTGGATCGTCTCTGATCGATCGTTTCGAGGTCACTAGACAGCCGAGCGTCTCGGACGTCTCGGACGTCTCTCGCTGGACGAGGCAGGACGGGTACAGCGATAACGACAAACTGGCCCGAGAAAAACACCGGCCGAGCGATAAATCAGGCCTATTGCATTCCTAAGATAGCGGACCGGCTGAAAGTCATTACGCTGGCAAAAGTAATTCCCAACTAAGTAAGTAAAGCAATAAATACATAATGCATCCGGCGAGTTTCCCACACGCGGCTCTCCCTGCCTCCCCTCGTCCCCCCCGCCCCTCTCGTCAACGATTCCATGAAATCATGCATCAACGGGGACCACGCTGTGTGTCGCGGATTTATTTGCGCCGATCGACGACGCGATTCCGCCGACTTCTTTCGCAAGCGGGGACGGGACAGGCCCGAGCGGAAAAACCGACTGGGAACGCGAGAGGGGCTGGGCCGCCGCCGCCGCCATTTGGATTTCAATTAGCCCGATCCGAACAGCTGTTTCCCAGACGGAAATTTTCATTCGAACCTCCCGGATGCTCGCAATTTTCTTGCACTCATTTGTCGGTCGCAGACTGCACCAGAAAATTAATCGTTCAATTTGCACTGAAAAATCGTCGATCTTTCAACTCGCGTACACTGCCAGCGTAAAGTCACAATTCGTTTATTGAGGGTCGATTGGAATTCATCGAGTGTCACCGAGAAAATATCTTGTCTGATTTGCAATGAAATAATTATTTAAATAAAAAGAAATTTGTGATATACCACGTTTTTAAGGCGGACTAAAATGTATAAAATAACGCTTTCTAGCCCCATACTAGACTGCGGATCTTTATCCAAAATAAAAAAAGTTTGTATTGATTGCAGGACACGAGAGCCAAATAAAAATTATATTCTTCTTTCAATCATCCTATTAAGCTGAAAGTAATACATTGATATCCTTAAATACTTTTAACATGTCCACTGCTTTAAATTGTACATGGCCATCTTTGTCATAAATGCATAAAATCCGTAGTCTACACCATTCAGATAGTCCTGAAAATTTGTGATTGTGAATTTTGAATAGCTATGAAAATACTTGTAAAATTTAAAACGTAAAACGTGGGGCGCATGCAATAGATAATTGATGCATGAATAGTTCACCTAAGTCACTAACAATTTTATTGCACTGCAAATGAACTGCATTATGAACTGTCGTGTGAGTTTTCTCAACGGCAGCTACTCTCTACACTACTTACTATTATCTTGCGCCCCACGTTTTTCGTTTTAAATCTTACAAGTATTTTCATAGCTGTTCAAAATTCACAATCACAAATTTTCAGAACTATCTGTAAGGGGTTAGGAAAAATTATTTTATACTTTTTAGTCCGTCTTAAAAACGTGGTGTATTAAAATTTGTTTTATTTATATAATTACTTTAAACATTTTGATAAACATTTTGATAAATTATTTTAAACATTTTGATAAACATTTTGATAAATTATTTTAAACATTTTGATGAGATTATAACAGAGACATGTAGTAAATTTCAGACGATATTGCGACCGCGGCATATCGAAAACAAATTCAAACGAAGTAAATAGATCTAGAACGTTCGATCGAGGAATCGATAAAATATTGCATTGTCATCCAGTTCTGAGCTATGTTTAAAGTTTCAAGTCTCTAGCTCATCGGAAAGTTAGTTTAAAATCAAGTGCAAAATTTGCACCGAACGGATAAGCAAACAAACAAACAGACAGACAAGAAAGCGAGTTAATAAAAACGTGGTAAAATGATCGAGTTTCTACTCCGCATCGAAGCCTTGGGAATCACGATTTCGCTAATTAAGAGTCTCTTCTTAATATTAGATGAGGCGCTCCCGAGGAAAACTGAATATTATTTGCATACAGGTTGAGAAATTTCAGACGGTTTCTCACACGTCTACGCGTCAAAAGTTACGAGCAGATCAAAACACTCGTGTCTGATCGGCGGCGAGGAGTTTCTACTGAAATTCTTTGCACGCCTTCGCACAGTGTGACGTTTCGATCATTTAGGGGAATTTAACTCCAAAAAGTTGCGTATGTACTCTTACCTTGAAAGCAATACCTTCGTAACCCAGAATCATTATTGTTTTTAACTGTTCATCGCATTCAGATAAGGAAAATAAGACTCAAGTGAACTGTTCTGCCTGTACAAATGATGAAACTACATCAATCGTCAGCGATACTTTACCTAAATAAAAATATGTGTATTTGAACTTCAATTTTTATTGTATTTATTTTAGTGATTATTCAATCCTTTGTAGTGTTTTCAATATTTTTAGTTTTTAAATATTATACATATAATTTATCATGGTCAATAATCATTCAAAATCGAAGAACTTTTCGGTATTTACCAATGTTTTACTGAGTAAAACTTTATTATATGGGCGAATATGGACTTTAAACTACGCTGAATGTATACATTGAAGTCTGGTCTAGTCAGATATTAAAACATATTTTGCGTTTCTCTGCGTCTATGGGAGTTTTCATTTGTTTTCAACAGCCTTGCACAATCGTCAAGTCGTTTAACACAATTTATCCGAGCAAGAACGCGTCTGTTGATATTCATAAACCTGCACTTTGATTGTTACTGTATTAAATTGTTATTGTTTAACTGTTGTTGTGTTCGATTGTTATTACATTTGATAGTTTTTATCTTTTGTTTAGCATTATTTGTTTGACTATTATTTTACATATTGTTTATTTTGGCGATTATTTCACTCCTTAAGGTAAGTTTTCAATATTTTTGGTTTAAAAATCTGGTATATACTTTGGAGACACTACATAATTTTTGACTAGTAACAAACAATTACCATAGAAAATTGAAGAATACTTTTCAGTGTTTAGCGAATATGAATTTCATTCTTCATTCAATATCGAAGTTGTGATTTTAGAAGAAGTACTACAATTACTTGCAGTGCCTACATTAAATAATACAGAAGACGATAATGAAAGTTCGTCTGAATACGATGAAGTCGACTCCTGTTCTGACAGTGAAAATTAATAGATAATATACGTATGTATATAGTATTGTTAATGTAAAGCTTGTTCAGTGCATTTCTCTACATGGTTTTAGTGTATTAAAACTTTGAATATATTTATGTAAGACTGTGTTTGCAACTTCCTTGTATCATTTAAATTAAATGCCTTTTCAAACAGTAATTTACAAGAGTTAAAATACGTATTTTCGGTCGATACAATAAAAGTCATGCTAAAATAATTAAAAATCATCATATTTTGAGGAGTTTTAACAAAATAAATGGTAAAAAAAAGAAACATCATTAGTTTCGTTGGAAATGGATCTCAGAGTTTTTGCGAAACTGACCACAACGTCCGCCATTTTGGTAACCGTATCAGTGGACTGTATGAATTTTTATACATTTTCCAAGCGTTTGAATCTTTATTTCTGTATGCTGCCTCGCGGAGTGTTGCAAAATGATCACGATGCTGCGTTTCTACGTTTCTAGATATATTCATTCTGTTTCGCGAACAAGATAAATAATGTGCATTTGCATTATGATACTTAGATACATTTTCAAATGCGTCCCCATTCCGCGAGAAGATACGATCAAGTTAGTAAGACAGAGTAAATACGATCTGACATACTTTTATGCTCCATAAATTCAATAACAAATACCAGAAACACGTCAGAATGTTACAGAAGAAAACAACTATGCGAGGCATATCTTAACCCAGACCTAACAAATCATCCACGGGCCGTAGATTCTATTACTAATTAAATTCTTTTGGTGATTATTGCTACTGCTTGCAAAAGATATACTGTTGCCTCTCGTTTATATACATTTATATCGTCCAGTGGTAAAACGTTTAAAACATTCGAACGCTATTTGCAAGGGTTCTTCCGTTTAAGGTATACATTATACGAAGATATTCTTTTTAATTTCCGTGCACTGAAATATAGTCGAGGTTGAGCAAACGTTCCAAGTTACCTGGAGGCTAGCGTATCGCGTAACGCGGTGCACAAATTCCGGTTTAATTGCAGCTTTTTGGAATCGCCGTGCAAAAATCTCGATCTGCATGCGCATCCGCATTCCCGTAATTATTCCCTGAACCCTCCCGGCATTTCTCGGATTCTGCCCGACCACGATACACTCAATATATCCGGAGGGAAATTAACTTTTAAAATCTTGACAAATAATTACGTCACCCAGATGTGGGCGTTACGTGTTAATTAACCGCCACGGTAGATAAAATGCTAATCGACGGGAGGAATAATGTTACCTCGCGCGTAGGTGGAGCTCGACGTTAAAAAAAGTCCGCGGGTTCGAAATGAGGTCCGGATAATCGGGAAACTGTATGGAACGCATGAATCTTGCATTAATCAGCTAATTATTGCGAGGATACGATCGGTCGATGTCTGGCGTGCTCTCAGCGAGACGACGCCGTTGGAGCACACGGGCCAGTGAATCGCGAAGAAATCGCGCGTGTGTGCGTACAGTGCCGCGCAAAAGTCTCAGACTATATTATAACGTGCGCGTTATAAATTTTACGGTATAACACAAAATATCCAAAATGAACCGGAGACTGTAAAAATTGTGTACGAAAGATCCTCGTAAAAATTTAGTTTAACAGAGATCGAAATGAAACAATTAATAGCATTCGCTGAAGTCTGCCAATTGCTTGCAATTATACACACGAAAAACAATCGTGGTCTGGTTAGATTACAGCGTAGGTGGGCTGAGAGTTTTGCGCGGCCCTGTATGCGTGTATAGATATTTGTATTTTTCAGTTCTTTTTCATGAAATAATTTCGCTAATTGCCTACCGTTGCGGGTTAAGTCTAGCGGATGAGCATGAGACTGCGCAATAAATATTCGTGATTAATTAACGATGCCAGATGCACGGTTTTTCTGTGGAAAAAGAAGAAACGCACACCGACAGAACACGTTCGATACAATGGCGAGGGGGTGGAGCGGAGCGCGGAAAGAGTATACACGGGAGCGGTTTTAATTGGACGTCGTATCGTTTCTCGGTCTCACACTTCGGACAGTTTTGTAGGCACGCGTCCTTATCACCGCTGATTATCTACCGCAATATCTGGAACGATCATTTGTCGGGAATATTTATCCCTTCCTGCTCGCCGCCGCCGCGCCGTGGAAAACCGTTCCTCCAGCTTTATCTTCGCCCGCTTATCGTCCGCTCGACTCATTTTCAATGTGATCTGCATGCTTCGGTTAAATTCACTGGTCTTAATTTTTGTGTGATTGCCTTGAGAAGCGAAGTTTGTTGAAGCTTCTTCAAAATTACTGTTTCCTCCGTTGTTCCAGCAGCCGTTGGATCGAGAACGCAGCCGTGTGATCTCCGACGCGGTCTCATTCGCGATCCTCGATCGGTAGATCGGCGAGCCAGCCTCGCAGCGGTCGGTATCGAAAGAAACCGGGCAGTTTCCACGTACCGATCGGAGGGGACGATCAGACCGATCAATATTCAACGTGCATGTTAATGGGCAATTAATAGTGGCGTGGCTGCATGGCGGACCAGGACTCGGAGGCTCGCATTCGCGGCGTGCCGCTCGCAGCTCCGTTTTTCGAAAGGGGTTTTGTAATCGACGGTGTCCACCGGCGCACACCGGGCTCCTCGGACTCTCATTCGTATGCAGCCGACGTGGCCGCGAAGGAGCTTATAAGTAACACAGTAATGACACAGGCTGTCATGGCGCGGAACAGTTTTCTCGGCTCCCATTGTCGTTAAGAGGCTGGCCGGGGCTGATTTATCGGCGCCGCCAGGGAAATTCCGCGCGGATCTCTCGCCGGATGCCTTTTCCAACGTGTATCTGCCTACGTGCATTAACATCGTTTTTCAACGAGACCGCGAAACACCGACGCTCTCTTTCTCGATGGATGCTGATCCCGATGTCAGAGGCTCTCAATCTTTCGGCACAGAAGCGCGACAATCGACTGTTGACGCTGAACCTATCAAGCATGAAAACGAGAGGTCGGCAACAAGAATTGGACTGTCACCGGAAAAAGTATTTCGCACGTCAAATTTTTCCGTCTTGCCCGAGCTACGCGAGGACTCATAATTTCTGCGATCCCTTAGCTGTCTGTTGGGACCGTAGCAAAAAAGGTCTCCGGAGGGTGGCAGGGGGTTGTCGACGTCCGGTAGTGGGTTATACGTGTTTGGGCGGCGGAAACAGCGGCATGATAGCTCGCTTAACCCGTCCCCGGGTCCCGGTACTAGTTGTTTTCTCGTGTTTGTCTCTTCTTTTTGGCCGGGCTTCAACCCCCACCCATGCAAACCGCCCACGAAACCACCCACGCACACCCTATACTCGTTAGATGAGCCTGGTCGAAGTAAACCGTGACCGACGATGTTGTCGATACGCTTTTCTCCGCTTACAGGTTATTCTTCGCTGTTATAATGTGCGGTATAAAACATTTGGAAAATAGTATATTGATAATAAGAACGCTCAAGATGAATTACATGTTCACCGGCCATCGAACGAAGTCCCATAACCTGTCGGACTGCTTGCCGGTGTTACCTGTCCGAACAGACATAAGAGCTAACCCACCACCGTACCTGCACGCACCACCGTCGAAGGCCAATGACGGGAATGACGACGGTGACACCGACGCCACCCCGCAACGGGGAAAAACTCTGAGGCGATCGATGGATCCGTCAAACGGATTTCGAGGCGGGGATTATTTATGGGGCAGAGGCTACCACGATGCTGATCGTGACGGGTGTCTTTCCGGGGCGTGTTCAGGTGCGTCAGGAAAAAAACGGATGATCCGGGGGAAAAAAGTGGGAACGAAGCTTTCCGTTCGTCCTGAAGAGACACGATCTTATGTAATCTTCGACTGTGATTACACAGCTTTGCGAAATACGAAGAATTGCGAAACAGTTAATAGGTGGTCTAATCTCTAAACGATTGCAGACCATACACCGTACGGTTCTTTCTCCCTGAAATCGGCGAATCATCGCGCGTAGGCGTAGAAAACATCAGCTACACGAGGCCTCGGGCATCTCTAATTTAAACGAGAACTCGAATTAAGGCTGCCCCGGTAATTCGAGATAGCGTGGAACAAACTGTAGACCGTCGGTTTTCGCAGCGCTGCACATCGTCGACTAATAATTTTGCTGTTTATCCACAACCATTACAATTACTAATTACCGGGATCTCGATCGTATCGCGGAGCCTTTCTTCTCCTCCCGGGAACAACAAACCCTTCCGGCCCCGTGCTGCTCGCTTTTCAACAACTTCCACCGAGAATCTCGACTGGTATCGTTGCCACCGAACAAAACGCGACAGCGAGATCTACTTTAGAACTAGTACATCATTTTCCTGCCCGAATGTCAGCCACTTGCTACCTAAAACGTATGGACAAATTCTTTTAGAGGTAGTTGAAATATTAGATTGTCTCAAAAGTAAGGTAACAGAATTCGTTTCGGTAAGGTATTATAAATAATATTCGGTATCGAAGAATGATTATTCCAAAGGTCGATCGCTCTTATCGTCGCTGTCCACTATCAATGCTTCCCGTTTAATAACTATGTACACAAAACGCTTGAGGATTTACGTGATGCAACGTAATGCGATTTCTATGCCTGATGCAATACAACCGATATCTGATGCAAACGTATATGTACGTCTTCCAAAAGACGCCGTTGGAGGTCGAGATAAACAGAAATTGTGATTCAGAGGACAGAGCGAGCTACAAACGATCGAAACTGCAGTTTCTGGAACAATTCCTCGCGATTCCTGGAGAAGATTCCGTTCCCTTGCGCAACAGATATTCATGCATCGCGAACCAATGAAAATTCATGGCAATCGTCGCAAGAATCGCTTTGAGAGGTGAGGGTAAAAAAAAGTAATATGGGACATAGCTCGGCCCAGTATGCCACAGAGAGAGAGGATCTCTGGCGCGTTTACGCGGTACGCAATGGGAACGCTTGTTAAGTCCCGCGCAGGACGGTCGCCTCGACAATGAGAAACCAATCCGCGTGCTCACCGCCTTACTTTGCTCCGGGAGAATGAAAGAATGCCACAAAACCGGCCGTAAATCCACCTCCCTCGAGTGCGTTCGCCGGCGTGAAATTAAGAGAGCAATGGCGAGAGATGAGCCTCCGAGAGCCGAGCCTCCTCCGCCTTTCCTCGAACCGAGGCGAAACGATGCAATTTCCCTTCGAGACGAGCTGAACAACGCTCCGAGAACGCTCGGTCAACTTTTCTGCTACCTCCAGATATCAATTCTCGTGAATTTTTTCATTTTCAATAGATCTTTTTAATCTATTTGCCCCATAGGAATTTTTCTATAAAATTCCTATGACCTGTACGCATCCCGATTCGTATAAAATGATTTACGGTAGTCGAACTCGGCATAAAAGTAAAGATATGTACATCTTGAGAAGGAAATCGCAAGAAGTAACATTAATGAAGATTTATTGATAACTAAAAGTGACCGTTAAAAAGTATGGGTGTTTAATTTCAATTAATGAACGGTTCTACTTCAGCGTATAACGATATCATACAATCGTAAGAATAATTTTTCCTTCTGTGGAAGACTTCACCCGGTTAAACACGAACTGAGAATCTAATTAGATGTTCATTATAGTATTTTTCCGTTTATATTATGCACTGCTGCATGTTTCATAAATGCATAGTATCCGCAGTTCAGTGATAACCAATGGCATAATCGCATTGCTGCGTGATTACATTGAAGTAGGGCGCACTTTGCTATCGTCTAAAAGCGCAGACACGTAAGGAGCTTGTCGAGATAGAAGATAAACGAAGAAAAATTGCTAGTCAACTTCAACAGACTTCAACGGGAAATGAAGATATTAGACTCTGTATAAAAAATCAAGAATTTTTATCCAGATTAAGATCCACAGACCGACCAAGAGATCACTTAAAAATTCGAGTTTTTCGAGAAATCTTCGAAAAACGATTCAGTACCATCGACTGCAGCATATCGAATGATCGAACATTCGACTGACGGTAAAACCTGCGACTTCCGATGAACTAAAGAAACGGTTTCGTGTCGATCTACAACAGATCGAAGCCGAGCAACGTTTATCGATGTTTCCTACGGAAAACCACGATGACGACACGGTTCTACTTGTGAGCTGTTTTTTCGCGGTCCGTTCGGCGGTCGATAAAAAAGTAGCCGGTAAAACAAGCGAAGTGTGATCGGTTATGGCAAAAGGGTGTGGGCACGGTCGATCGAGGGGGTGGTCAACGATTGGCGAAGGAAAGACAGAGAAAGAAAGAGAGAGAGAGAGAGAGAGAGAGAGAGAGAGAGAGAGAGAGAGAGAACGCTCGTCGGCTCAGTGAACCGTGGATTAAGATAAACCCTTCATCGGTTTCTTGTCGAACGATTCTTCTCGTTGCAACTCGCAAAGATAGCACTGGCTTAAAGTACTTTCCGTCATTCCCGCGAAAAATTATTTAACGCGAGCATCGTGCGGTGCAGGCTCGCTTCCAGATAAAACCAAACTCCGAGGCGCGGAAAACAATTGGACCGTACCCGGGAATTAAGACGCCGGAATTGTTATCCACTTTCTACGGTTCATTCGATTCCCCTCGATTCGTGCCGACGCTCTCTGCGCGTCCGACAAAGTAAATCTATGTATCCAACAACGGCTTCGAAATGTTCTATGTTCTTTAAACACGGTTTCCAAATCAGATTTTAGTCTTTCCTTTAGGAAAATGGAAAGTGTCGTAGGCTTCTCAGGCCCATTATTGTGCAATCTGTTTAATTGAGGATCCACGGGTGGAAGGTTTCCTCCGGTTTAACGGTGGCCGGCGCGGCGCGGCGCGGATATTCCGAGTTTTCGATCAGCACGAGCTGATCGACTTTTTGCCGAGGCTGGTTTTTGCGCTATCATCGCCACCTTCGTCACGGCCACGCCCGGGCACGTGAGGCCAAGGAACACGGTGTTACAGGTGTTTGCCCATCCTTGCGTCCCGAGGATTCTTTTACGGTCCTTTCGGCTCAGTCTATTAACGCCCAGCAGCCTAGCAACGCTTCTTAAACGCCGCGGCTCTCATGTTTTATTTAATCCTGCCAGTGCTCGACATTCCTACCCTTCCTTTGTCTCTTTCCCTCGTTCCTTAAAGACCTACAGAACGGCAAGAGAAAGATTTCCTAACATTTTAAGAAGCGAGGAAAGAGAACCTTCAAGTTATATGTCAATTCAATTTCTTTGACTTTAGGGGAATTTCTTAACGTGTAGAATAACGCAATGCTTAGACGATCTCGATGGCAGGTTGTCACTGAAAACACCGTACCTCACCACGCAGGACCTTCTCGCGCGTATTACACCGCTTTCCCGCGCTCGTACAATGTAACAACGCGACCGAGATCCACCAGTCAGCATGACTCCGCGATCCACGCCCTCTGCCACGGTGTCCCGCTGGCTATTTATCTTGTTACATCGAGCCGATCCGATTCTAACAGGAGATCAATGACGGCCGCCCAGCCATCCGCGGCTTTCCGGCTTCTTAAACCTTTGGATCGTTCAACCTCGATCTTCATGGTCCCAAGGATCTCCAGGGATCCTTTGTTTCACCTGCAATGAATTCAGTTAGCATCCGATTCTCTTTCTTTTTTTTAATGTTATTACCTACAGGTGATTATTTTATGGTTAACGTGTTGTCTTTGGGACGACAGAGGCACGTCTCTCGACCGTGCGCTGTCTAATGGCAACAAATATTTATTGCTGCTCACCGGTTAGCGAATGTAAACGTTCCGGAGTGCGCTAATGGAGAACACTTAATTCCAGCCACGAGGTTAGTAGATGCCTGAAACGTCATTGCAGCGACCTGAAACAAAAGAAGATAAAATGATCACGCTCGCATTACGGGTCCCTATCAATGAATCAATGGTCAAGATTTAGCGAAGAACATAGCCAGCCAGATCCCCTGATAAAACAAAACCGTGGAGCAAGACTAATCAAAGAACACGCCACGAGAAAGCGAACGGTACGTCAAAACGTCGGAAGCAAACAAAGATGGCGGTCAGAGACAGGAACCGGAACACGCGTCAACACGTCACCACGACTGAAATGTTGACAGATGTTTGCACGGGTTGCTAATGTAATATCGTTTGCCAAGGGAGCATCGAATGTTGTCGTTTGGACGGGAATGCTTAAATGACGATCCTCCGACTGCTTAACTATCGAGCGACATCTGCGAGAAAATTAATTATACACGATATACGTATGTGGAATATAGTTGAGTCTATTGTATAATTTACAATTAAGAACACGACACGGATGACGAACACGAA
This sequence comes from Lasioglossum figueresi, assembly GCA_028455805.1. Classification (NCBI taxonomy): domain Eukaryota; kingdom Metazoa; phylum Arthropoda; class Insecta; order Hymenoptera; family Halictidae; genus Lasioglossum; species Lasioglossum figueresi. Next base: position 1,179,581 of record CM052203.1, read on the forward strand.
AGACGTATCACTGGCTGACAAAATTATAATCGCTAGTCTAATTAAATCGCTCTCGTCGCTTGATCGAACTTTCGCTCGCAATGGTCGTACTTGCTCTATTTGAAAAGATTCGCGCACGTTCTCGATCATCTCTCACTCACACATCCAACATACATAGACATACATCTAAACACACACTTTACACTAAGTCGTTGGCACCGCTTTTTGTTTAAACCGTTAGGTGACAACTCGCGATCGGCAAGTTCCACGGCCAAAACATGTAACGGACGCCGATCACCTTCCGCGGATCGTACACATCAATCAATACATCAATTAATACATCCACAAATCGGACGCAAACGCGTTTACGTTGTTTCGAAATTAAAATCCACACATACACTCATACGCGAAAGTATTCGAACGCTTACAATTCTAACATTCAACTAATGAAATATGAATGTTACATTGAAGTATTTGAAGTAATTTGCCACATATAACAAGGGATTGATCTTGAGACTACATAAGTAACACTAGAAAATAATGCAACAATACATAGCGTTTTTACAATACATTTATTATAAACACGTACTGGAAGCGACACACGAAAGTATTCGAACGGAACATTTAATAGTTATTTAAATTGAATAATTTAAAGTTTTAATAGAAAGTTGGATCACCGTTTGCTTTTATAACAGCCCTAAGTCTGTTTTCCATTGAGTGAACTAACTTAGAAGTAACCATTGGATCTTTTGATTGCCATATTGCAATAATATTTCGTTTTAACGCTTCTTTCGAAGTAATAACTGTAGTTCTCAATCTTCTTTCCACCTCATTCCGTAAATGTTCAATGGGGTTTAAATCGAGACTTTGCGGTGGATGTGGTAACACGTGTGGAACATTATACAATACCCATTCTTTGACTATTTTAACGGTATGTTTAGGATCATTGTCCGATCGAAACCAGTAATTACTTGGTAAATTCAATTTTGATACACTGTCTTTTAGATTTTCCTGCAAAATTTTTAACTATTTTGTTTTGTCCATTATTCCGTCAATGAACACAAGGTTTCCCACTCCACTAGATCCCATACAGCCCCAAACTAATACAGATCCACCATTATGTTTAGGGATTGCAATACCGGTATACCGGTATACCGAATACCGGTATTTCGTGCTATTTTGCAATTTCGTGAAACCGGTATTTGCTAAGTTAAAATACCGGTATTTTCGGTATTAGCTGTAAATAATAAATATTTTTTTTGGGCATCTACTCTTATTTGAAATACGTTCGCCGCTCACGATGTGTGTTTGTGCTTGCCGATCAAAGCACATTGCCGCGGTGACTTCTGAAGCCACTGCGCTCTTTTCGGCGTGGTTAGGTTATCGATGCCGCTGTATTCTTTGCAACATTGTGGCGATGAACGACAACGTTCGAGGCATTTTTCTGCCTATAAAGGCGGATCTCGATGATCACAGTTCAGTTGTCGCTCGACTGCGAACAAATTGGCTCTTCCGTTTGTCCTAATGAAACTGTGCGTAGAAATGTGGAATATAGGACTCACACATGTCTCAGGAAGTATGCCAGCTACAAAATGTGTAGAAGTAGTCAACTGCAAATTGGAAGAACATGGATTATCTCTAAAAGAAGATATTGTCTGCATAACTACCGATGGAGCAACGGTGATGAAAAAAGTTGGGAAGTTGATCGATGCGAATCAGCAATTGTGCTATGCTCATGGAATTCAACTTGGAGTAATCGGTGTGCTATATCAACAAAATCAAGAGCAAAAGAAGCAAAATACTCTGGATTTAGAAACTTCTGATTCTGATTTCGAAGAGTGCGACAATGAAGAAAATAATAATACAATTGTTGAAAGTACCTCGTTTGAATACGACGAAGATAATAGTAACGAGGACGAAATATTAACTTACCAAGGATTGCTTCCTGTAATTAAAAAAATCCGGAAAGTTGTTAAAATATTTAAACGTTCCCCTACTAAAAATGCCGTTTTACAAAAATATATACTTACCGAAATAAAAAAAGAACTTATGCTAATATTAGATTCTAAAACGCGCTGGAATAGTTTGTTCTTAATGATGGAACGATTTTTGTAATTAAAAGCTGGCTGTGGAAGCATTATGTCGGAAGGATTCCAACTTATTAACAGCGAATGCAGCAATAAATTTTATGTTGCGATCACTTGAAGATAACCTAACCAGAAAATATTTTAAGGTATTTACATAATTATAACGACTTTAAAAAAGAAAACGGAAAGGAAGAAAAGAAGCTAACAAGGTTAAGTTAATTAAGTTCGTCGTCAATTTCCACAAAAACATTTATGAAAACCAAACGCAAACCTATCCAGAAGAATTCGTTGAAGATGACGTTGATGTTAATATCGAAAAAGAATTGTTTCTCGAGAAGAAATTACAATTAGTTATAAATAAAAAAATTGCCACGAACAATAATACAAAAATAATACAAAAAATAGATTTATCCAAAACCGTCGAACGAGAGACCGAGTGGTTAGAAGATGAAGGACATCGAGGCAAATATTTAGAGAAAGTGTATCGCTCGTTATTAACGGTACCAACCATCGTGGATGCGGAAAGAGCATTTTCAACTGCAGGTAATTTGTGCAGAAAAAATACGTTCAAGGCTTAATGACAGTTCAATAGATGCATTATGTTTTTTACAATCACATTTCAAAAATATGAAGTCAATAAATTAGTTAATGTTTTTTTCTAATAAACAACTGTGTTTTTGTACCTTCATGAAAATTCATAATACCGGTATTAATACCGGTATACCGGTACAACGTTTAAAAAAATACCGAATACCGGTATTGTATTTTTGGTCCGGCATTGCAATCCCTAATTATGTTTAATAGTCGGCCGTAGATTTTGCGATTCCAATTCTGTGTTCTGTTTCCTCCAAACTTTTTTGCGTCCATCGCTACCAAAAACGTTGAATTTACTCTCATCAGAGAATAATAGCGTGTCCCAGAACGAATTACATTTATAAATAAATTTTTCGGCGAATTGTAAACGCAAAATTTTATTTTTCTTGCTAATAAATGGTTTTCGTCTTGGAACTCGGGCATGTAATCCATTATTTCTGAATAATTGACGAAACAATTCGGGATGCACTTCTTTCTGGAACTGTGTAGCCACCATTGATGCCAATTGTGATCCAGAAATAAAAGGATCTTGTCAGATTTTTCGTACGATTGTTTTCTCTTCTCTTTCAGTCAGATTTTTTGGACGTCCACAACGGGGTTTAGTAGCAATGTTACCTTGCGTATTAAATTTCTTCACAATATAATGAATTTACTTACTTCTGCTTACAAATTTTGCAATTTCACTTAACGATTTGCCTTCCTTATACCATTTTAATATTAATTCTCTGATTGACTTGTTTACAGAAAACAAGACAAATATGTAACGGAATTAAAACAAAGTATTGTTACAAATTGGAATATTTTAATACAAAAACGTATTAAAAAATTGTTTAAATCAATTCCTAATCGCTTGGTAGATGTTATACAGCGAAAAGGTGGTTTTACTAAATATTAATTTGGAATTCAACAAAATATTTCTGTTCGAACAATTGCATTTTTTAATAATGTTCTATCATTTTGTCCGACTAAAATGAATACATGTCTATATTATTTTCTCTAATTTCTTTCGTGTACAAGATATAAACTTGCAATTCTATATGGATACTTTGAAGAACGTATCTAATATACAGGGCGTGTAATATGTACATATATTCTATCGCGTTATATGAAATATACAAATACATCAAATGTCCTATCATTTTGTCATGAATTGTAAGCGTTCGAATACTTTCGCGTATGAGTGTACATATATTAGTTATACGAATAAAGCGAACGGTTTGCGGGATGATCTAAATTCTTTCCATGGCGATTGTATTTCGAGGATCGAGAGACGAGATCGTGAACGGGGCCTGCAGAGGACATAATAGAGTCCTTTCTAGCTGGGATCTAGGAGGTCGACGACAGTCACAGGCCGATCCGTCACCAGCCGTTCGACGCACTTGTAAACCGTTTTCACGGCGTCGTAACTTGTACCGATCAATGACCATTTCCGTGATGATCGCACGGAATGGCACTCGCGAGACCGTCCGACGGTCTCCGTCTCCGGTAGGAAACGCGATGACAGAAGTGATTCAGACATTGTTCGGTTCTCTGTAATTTAACGGCGCGCCGAATGGCAGCGACGCTGCCCCGACGATTTTACGACCAGCTCTTCCAGAGCGCCGCTCTGAAAACAAAGTTTCTACGTTAAACCAGAACTTTTCAGCTTCTGACGCCGCGCCGAAGAAAGAAGCGAGTTACGCTGTGTACCTGGTCGACGACACCGCGATCTCGCAGCCTCCGTTATCGGAACGCTGGATCTACTGCAGGGAAGATCGATCACTACTGCGATTTATTCTCTGTTTGGATCAGAATCGAAATCAATTGTGTTCGAAGGTGATTCAAGCATTCTGCAGCAGTTAGGCTTAGGTATTATAGGTATCGACGATTTATACTCTATTAAATTCCCTAGATTTCCTGGAAACGCTAGGGTTAATCAAAGATCGCAATCCCCATCCAGCCCATAAATCCCGATTTTATTCCACAGAATCCGAACGAAGTTCTCGAGCAAGATGTAGTTAGCGTTCGAAGGAGCGAATGATAAACAAGTCCCGGGAAATCGGTGAAATGCAGCTGATCCTAGCGTTAATGAGAAAAGGATTTATGCCCATCGGCCGTGTATTTATTATTCCATCGACGCTGCCGTATTTATTATTATTTCCGTGGATCCTCGCGGAGCTGGGTCGAGGTGTGCTCGCCACGGGTGCGTCGGCCAGCGATAAGTTAATTAGCACCGGTGTGTCCGGGCTGGCGATTAATCTCGACGGCGCGGCGTAGCGTACGTGTAAATTAGATGTCTACGAGGGAAACGGCTCTGCAATGGGCTCACCGGTTACTTCTATTATTTTCGCAATTCCCGCGACCCGGGATATTGAAATTGGCGTCGAGCATCGATCGACCAATTAGCGATCGATAGGGTGTGTTTCTCTACTCGTACATTGTGTAAAATGAAGCCAGTTAGTAAGTAAAGAAAGGCATACTCTTTCACGAGAAACAAAACTCGCCCGGGAATCTTGAAACAAAGTTCCTCCACTCCTCGCAGGAAAGAGACAACACGATCGAAATGGAACCGGTCCGCTGTTGACACTGGAAAAGTATGGTGGAACTTCGAATCCAATTAAAAGCCAGCGTACATCCGTCGAATTAAAAAAATATTATACTCGCAGGTGGAAGAGCGACAATAAATTACATCGAACTAGCTGTATCGTCGAGTAATAACGATCGAGGCAGGCGCGATTCGATTAAACGGCGAGGCCCGATCGAACAAGTCTTTAATACGAAGAAAATTGAGATAAAGGGACGAGTCCCGATAAATATTTCGCTCTGTCGATCAAGAACAATGACACACCGATTTATACTGTTACAGGAAAGATTGCGGATCTGGTCGGTGGTATTATCGTTCGGATATTTATGGCAGACGATCGCCTGCGTGGGCGGTCGGTGATCTACGATCGTGACTAATCGATTAACCGGAGAGATTAAAATACGTGGTAATTCGATTTTTACCGGTCCGCGCCTCCGTCGGGTTTCGACTCGGTCTCCTTTTCCACGGTCCGGCGAGCATTTTACTAAATTACTATACCGAGCTACTGGCTAAAATATGACCGACACTTGATCGTTTTGTGTATCGACGACGTGTGACTCGTTCGATAAATTCTCGACCGTGCGAACACCTGTCCGCGGTTTGCTCCGAGGTAATTGGACGATGGGTATCATTAATTCGCAAGTTGGCTAAATATAGTCTGCTTCGCGCGATAATCGCGGAGTGGAGAAAATAAAAACTTTCTACCTGGATGTAACAGTATTTTTGAATAGTTACAATGCTTTTACTGTTTTAGGAGGAACTAGAATCGACTCCAGGCATCGACGGTTGTCTTCTCGGAGTTCCCAGCAGCCCCCTTTAATGAAATGTTGTCCCGCGAATATGAGGTCCCCGAGAAATCGTGAAAACGTGTTCTTGCGCGGAAGGCAAGAAGGTTTCCCTTCTGGCACGTTTTTTCCCCCTGTTAATGGACATCGAAACCACCGGCTCTCATCTGAACCGATCGAGGAATCGGATGGATCAAGCGACGGGATCGCGGCGAAGATCGAGAGACGTTCGCTCGATCGGATCGTGTCTCTCACCGCCATGGGAACATTTTCCCCGTATCCGCGGCTGGAAAAAGCGTGTAACGCGAATAGCTGGGATCAGAACTGGTATCTCGCGATCAATATTCATTCTGCTTCTTACCCCTCCACCTATCATTACGATTTGTTTCTCGTCCCTTCTATTTTCCGCGTTCCTAACCTCCTCCTCCTCCTCCTCCTCCTTCTTCTTCTCTTCATCTTCTTTCTTGATCGTCTTCTTACTTAACCGGGCATTCTTCGATCTAATCTTCTACACGACCAGTTCGTCCGATGAATATACGCGACCTGGGAAGAAAATGTGCACGTTAGATCAGTCTGCGATGGGAAATTGTCATGTATATAATTCATTTTGTACAATTACAAGCGTTAGAATAATAAACTATAGGCTCAACCACAAAAAGTGACTAATTCCTAAATGAACAAAGCGCAACGGAACAGCCGAGCAGATTAAAATATAATTTTTTACAATTGTGACTCTTTAATCTTAGCTTACAAGGGTTAAGTAACTCAATTACAAAATGGCGGAGCCAGCGGAGAACAATGGACAAGCTAGCGAACCGGTGGCCGGTTGCACCGAAAACGTGTCTCAATTAATAAACAAGCCGCGGTCGAGTTGCGACCGCTCAATTTTCCCGGGCAATTATTCAGACGACTGCGTGAATAATTACTCGCTATTCGGCCGGTTTGCCGCGCTAAGTGGGCCGGCCGATCGCAATCTTAATGGGCCGAGCCGTTTGATTAACCGTTGATTATTCAATTAAGGGAAAGTATTTCGTCACGGTCAATTGAATGGCCGCGTGCAGCTATAATAAAACACAATGCGGCCGGGTAGCTTGCCTAATGAAAGTTGCATCGATCGATTATGAAACTCGATATTAGATTCTGCTACACAATTTATCGTTCGATAATGCTCCGATAAAAACTGTTTTCTACCTTTTGCGTAAAAATGTTTAATTTAAACGACTGCCAGGGAAATTGAGAAAACCGAAAAGTGTATTAATTAGCACGGTACGAACAATACGGAATGATGGTGGCATAAAGGGTGTGGGAAGAAGGGGGACAGAAGAATGGAGCACGAGGATATTAACTAATTCCCTTCGATTAAAACAACTAAGTCGAGGCGGTGGCAAGAACTCTGGGACCGTCTCGACAGACTTGTTCACGTGGCGCGGGAACTCGTGCTTGCTTCGTCACCCTCGAAGCCACAATTTCTTCACACTAATTACCGATCCGTCCCGCCCACCTGACAAGTGAGAAAGTGTGAAACAACTCGGGAGGCAGAGAGCGAACCAGCCGACGGCAGTACGACGACAATCGACTGTGATTTCCAGGCACGATCGTTGACTTGACTGCAAAATAAATCGCTTTGTTCCCCATTCCGTGGAATCGCCCCACAATTTTCAACGTTAGTTACGAAAAAATTTATGCGGCAGATTCCTGAAGCTCGATTAAAAGATACAAAAATTATTCTCTTAGGAATAGTCCCTTTGGAATATTTCGAAAGAATTTGATTCGATTTAACACTTTCGATTAATCGCCGCCATTAAAGATTCGTGAACACGGTCCGCCATAATGTTCGAGGAGGTCATGGTTGAGATCGCGAGGGAGTTTATATCTGGGCCGATTCGTTCGGCACGAAGGCCGGGATAGAGAGATCGATTTACGTGAATAATGAGACGAAGAAGAAACTTCCTCGTCGATAAATTTAACGCGTTACGGAACCGCGACCGGCACTTTGCCCGAAGAACAAGAGTGTTCCACGTCGTTAGACTCCGAGGTTACGTCCGGGGTTCCAGAGAGAGAGTCCCATGGTGGTCCCCCCTTGCGACCAGGTGGCCAGCCCCCATCGATGGTAACTAATTAAATCATGAAAAAGGCGGTGAACGTGCGTCCTACAGTTTTTACGAAATTAATAAACCGGAACCGACAGTGGCTCTCAGTGTCCCCGCCGTTACGAGATCACGGAGAAACGGAATAAATCGATTCCATAATTACTAAACAATTTCATCCGCCATTAAAGAATCCCATACACATTCCCACACGAATTACAATCTTTGCAGATTATTTGTAAGATCCGTGGTAGACATACCTTGAACACAGATTAAATAAAGAAAAAGTATGGAATATTTCAAGACGTATTATGCAAGAATGAATTCTTTGCCGATTATTCTTTTTTTGTAGAGAATTTTTGGGTAACGTTTCAAGGTATGACGGCCACGGAGCAGCCGAAAGGGGCGGGAGATCTTAAGCGTTGTTAGAAGCGTGACAAATACATTTAACACCTACTTTCAAATTACTCAGCATGACGCTACAGAAAGATTGGCTCGCCCATGGCAAAAACCACCAATTTCTTCGTTGATCGCCCATCCGCCTGGTAGTTTGCATCTCCGCAAAGGAGTTTTTGCTCGGGCCGACTCGCGCCGCGTCGAATCGATAAAGTATTAATCGAAGTGACCATGGGCTCCCTCGTTTCTTGCACGGAAACCGCTCAATGGGGCTCGCTTCTAGCGCCTAACTTTTGGTCCACGTGTTCCGCTATTGCCACATCGACGAAATTTCCTGTGAAAAAGGTACAGTGATCAGACAAATCTATACCGTGCCAGTACCATTCGCTAGAACGTTGTTACATCATACGTTATTTTTGACAAATATATTCTCGACAAATCTAGACAAATAATTCTGCCAGCCGTTTCTGGACACTGAAGGTGTTGAGGTTGGAGCACGTTCTCTAATCTCCACCCCCGCACGAAGTGACCGCGGCTCGTTGAAATGTAGCAGAGGGTGGCAGGCATCGACGGGGGCGGATGCAGCTTTTCACGAGAGCTTTTACGAGTCGCATATGTGACCGGGGTCTCTTTCATCCCCCGCTTGATATTCCTGGCACCGTGTACCAACCCCTCCGAAGAGGAACGAGCAACCCCCGGCAACCTTGTCGAGAGGAGCCACCCTCTTCGCCAAGTCGCGAGAGAAGCCCGAGAAAAATCTTTCGTCATATTCACTGGGGAGTGATAGTCCGACATAACGCAACAAATTTCTTCAGGGTCTCTCCTCCAGAGGGTCGACCCATCCCCGCAACTCTCGTCGATCGCGCATTTAAATCGTTCCGCGCCGTTTCTTTTCTCGTTTTCTTGCACAAGCGGATCAACCCCTCGATGTTCGAAGGGGTGGCTTCTACCTTTCGACCCAGACCCACCGAGAAACATGGCGGTCGACCGCCACGACCGCCCAGGGACCGATTCCTCCCACGCACAATTTACAGTTTCACATTTTATTCCCATCGCGCGTTCGACAACGGATAAACTCGTTCCGGGTCGACTCGGAAATCATCTTTCGAAGCACGGCTGGGACTGCGAGAGGGGCTGCTGGGATCCAAGAAGACTTCTAGATCGTTTACATCCTCGCACGAATGTCAGTATATTAGCGACTTTTCGGTATCTAAAAGAAAAAGTGAATTTTGTACAAATTTTGTACAAAAACTGGGTTAATCGATTCAAAGGAATATTCGTCTACTATTCGAGGATTCTTCCTAGAAAGTTTTAGGCGAACAACTATCGAGCAGTATTTCTAGAACATTCATCTCGGAGCAACCCTCTAGCACGAAAGTTTGCTGTCGATCGCGGCAGAAAGGCAGAAAGAAACAGTCGCATGATCGAGGAAACGCGTCCACGGAATCGCAGCGACATCAGGTTTCTATGGAAACGTACAAAAGGCACGTTCAACCCTCCCCCTCGGGGGTGGGATCTAGCGATATCGGCGAATATTAAGAAATAGCTCTCGACCGGCATTTCCGTACATTTGCGGACAGAAAACGAGCCATTCGTTTGCCGGCGGGAACGAGGTGCTGTCTATGCATGGCACGCCGGCATGGCACCACCATTCGACCGTCCCATAAATAATATCGCGCCCAACCCCTTTCTCTATCCTCTTCTCTCCTCGTTTTCATCTCCCATTTTCGTCTCCCACCCCCCGCAAGACCGTATCTCTTTTCGGATATCGCGAACGGCCGGGCTCTGTTCCGCGAGAAAAAGAGGACAGTATAAGTCCGGACTCGAAATTGAGAGACATTTTTCTCGATCGGATCCTCGACCCGACGCATCAGCCGTTTATTTTAATTCCTCGTTGCCTATTGGCGGTCTGGGTTAGAGGGTGAGTGGGTTAAAATGATTGCGAACTGAAATCTTTGCCGGCTGGATACTTGAGCATCTTAGGCAGATGTAATTTTTCTAACGAGGATTATTTCAGTGGTTTTTACCGTGTTGCTCGTGTCTGAGTTAAGATCAGATCAAGTTCAGTTGTTTTGTTAACAAACTGAGACGCAATTTTAAGATAAAAGGAAACTTGCAGGCGTTGAAGCAGTTGCGCTCCTTCAAGATTTCTCACAAGGATCAGTTTTCTAACGTTTTGCTAATGGGGAATTTAAACTATGATCTGCACCCGGCTCGCTGCTGTTAATAATTGATTGCAAAAGTGTAATTAAACGATCGCGGTTAGGTGAAACTTTATCTCCGAACGTAATTGCTGAACACGCAGCTGTAATTTGAAGAGAAAATTAAGCAGTACTCTACATACTCAATGAGGAATACACTCGGGATGTCTTAATAAACCGGAGGATATAGAACCCAGGTGTGCACGCACGGTATTACGTTCGCTTCGGAACACATCTTTATCTTCTTTTGGAACATTTCGAACGAACGAATACGTACGGAAGCGAAGAGTATCGGTTTACTATGTAGTGGAATTTTACGGCCATTGCATTTTAATAAGTCCCGATTTACATTTTGGTGTAATTAATCTCGATGCGCCCGGATTAATTAGACTATTTTTATAGTGTAATTGAACGGTGTAAATTTTGCTAATAATTAATGTTAGTACTAGATTGAAACGAGGGAACTCGTGTAACTTGTATAATTCATGAGCGCATTGTAGCTCCTTCGGCCGCCATTGTTCCTCGACATCGCCATTTTCGTCGGATGAAAGGGTCGCGACGTGTTTCGAATTTTCGCGTAACATGTTTCCTGCTTTTCATTTGTTTCTTTATCTGCGGCAGTTCTCCGAATTGTTCCCGAACAATCTTAATTATCCAAATAAACGAGCAGACATACGAAACTACTTATCAGAATCAACAGCCCGTATTTTCCAGAGGGATGATGGGCACCCCCGCCCCACGAGGAAACGTTTATTAACCCATTCAGGGGGTAAATATCGATCGTCGAGTCGGATCGAAATCGGATTACGTCGCGGAGCGAAAATCCAGCGCGCTGCGGCAAAACAGCGATTAGGTGCGGGGGTGTACGAGGGTGCGAGAGGGTGGTAGAGTGACAGCCACGGAGGAAGGGTGAGTTTCTTGCTGGATGGACGGCTTTTCTTGCGGCGAGTACTCGCTGCGACACAAATAGCGTATGATTGAGTGAGCGCCGCGAGGGATTTCCAGACGTGGAAACGGAATATCGCGGGGGTGGAAAGAATGGCGGAGAGAAAACGTCGACGTTTAGTCGCTGGAGAGGTGGTGCAACCCCCGTAGCGCCTCGCGGGACCGCAACAACCCCCGAAAATCGACGGCGAATCTACTTCACCTCCACCCTTCCGCGTTCCTTCAGATTTCCGATGTACCGGCATTCTTCGACCTCGTTAGGCGGAGTCTGTACAATTTTTCGGGGCGTTTGTTATAATTTAGATTATTCATTTCTTCGTTCACGATTCTTCCCCTGAGATTGAAAATCTCCAGCGAAAATGGATTTTTCAGCGACAAGAAAAGAATGATCAGGGTTTGAGAAGAAGGGAGAGAGACTGTTTGATTTATCAAGATCGATCCGCGGGCTTCCCCACGAATTTTGCAAAGGCCCGCAGATACACTCGGCGAAACGTTTGTCCGGGGGACCTGGAAACGGTGGCCGTGGGGCGGCACAATCGCATTACTAATGATTTTACTTCGGGCGACCCTCAGGGCCGTCATATCGATACGATAGGACCGCGATACGTCGCCGGAAACGCCAGTCGGATAAACCGGGACCACTCAGACCACCCCCGCCTCCGTTTTCCTGTCCGTCGGCGCGACGAAGACGGAGCAACTCGAGATCAGAGGTTACGTCGAAGCTGATCGACCCCTCCTACCCCCGGCTACCACCCCCGCCATCGACTATCGATGATTTCGTTTACCCTGAACCGGGACAAAAACCCAATCCACCGAGACAATGTACCGAACGCATGAATTCCCCCGGGTAACATTTACTTAAAATTATGTCTGACCACTGACCTCCCGTTTCCACTGTGATAACGCTGGACAATCTCATTTGGGTTTTCATAATCAATTTTATCAACGCGGGACTCGTTATGCATGTTTGAAATGAATGTCAGTTTGTATGAATGTTTTGTTACTGCGACTCGAAACAACATTTTAGAATTTTGTACTTTTCATTCGTTTTTCTCGACTAGACACCGTAATCTTCTCCGGAAACCAGGATTTTCTGCGGTCATGTGCACGCAAAGAGCCGCATGCGTCCACACCCGAGCAGGGTTGTACACACCTGCAACGTGCCTATTACCAACATCCGAGCGGTATTAATCTGGCCGGGCTAATTGCATGTCGATTACAGTGTCGTAACGAGCTCCGATAAATACACGGCGGTCGAAGTGAAAAGTTTCCGTTCCGCAGGCGAACTTCCCGTGGATGCTGGAAGGTCGGCCCAGAGCGTTTTACGAGCCGAAAAACTGTTGCTACAAGGCGCTCCATAGACTTCCGCCGGGTCATCGCGATTTTATGGCAACGAGCCGGCCAATTTCGAGGCGCTATCGAACGGTAATTGCTCGCGGGTACAACCGCGTTTGTTTCGCCGTCGAGCAAAGTGATAATTAGTTCGAGCGCCGCGTCCTTTTTTCCGAGTCGCGAGCAATTGGGAATAAAATCGTTTAGAATTTGTTCGATTTCGATAGTGGCAGAAAAAGATAATATAAAATTTAATCGCTAAAAAACGAATGTCTGGCCGAGTTCGACAGGCTGCGATTTAGGGAATTTCGTAGACCTCGCTGCGAACGAACGAGCAACGACGAAATCTTCTAGAATCGATCCAGCGGGAGGCCGAAGAGCAAATAAAGAGCAGATGCGAGGAGCGTCTATACAAAACAGTGGAGTTCGAGAGACGTCGTTGGTTGCGACGTATCCGTCGCGAAATAATAGAGAAATGCGACGTCCATTCGATATTTCGCGAGATATAATATTGATACACGTACACTCGCTGCGAAGCATACACGGTGATCCAAAATCGATGTTGTCGCTGTCAGAGAATATTATCAAGAATCCCATTTCTGGTCTGTACAGTCGACAATCCATTCCAATGGTCCTAATCGAATGATAAACCGAAATGTACGAATCATTAAAACATTAAATCAACGAGAAAAATGCACGATTTTGATGAGATCGTAGTTTTCGCGACTTTTGAATCGCCTTCTAGGTATCGAGACGAGGAATAGAGGGTGGAATATGATGCGGTCTATCCAGATATGTGAACGACGCAGATATAATACAGGTACGTACCTATATGGAAGCCAGAGCCGGGATTCTGGCGTGGACGTCTGCCTCGCGATAAGATACGACCGCAGTCCAGTCAGAATCTCTCCGGTTTCGCAGAAAATTCGCGGACTCCCTTTATCGAGTTTCCTGATAAAGTTTCCCTCTCCTTCTCTCTTTTCCCTTGCTCCGTTCGCTCCACCTCGAGGCTGGCGAACGGAGCGACGAAAAAAGGAAAGGAAATTAGAAGATCCTGCAGAGTATCGATACTTTCTTTCGCCCCGGTGACTCTCGATGCCGATCGGCTAATTAAATTCGATTCGGGAACGCGGCTCGTTAATTGTCGTCTGCACGATGAATCTCAATCCCACTGACAAGGCAGTTTAGCACAGGATGACGAGATGCGTTCTGCAGGATCTTTGAGGATCATTGTACAACACTGTCCCAAGCTAAAACGAAGCGGTTGATACGTATTCCGAAAAAGTCACAGCCCCGGTTGTCGCTTTGCAGGATCAGTCTGGTAGCGAACAATGGTCTGGCCCGATTACAGGCGTTTTCAAAGGCACCGGGCCGCGACAAAAGCCATCCTTTCGGATCGCAGTTGCAGCACCGGTGCAGATCTATCGGATTCTGTCGGAGCGACGCCGGACAAAACAGCAATCAATAAAGACGAAGTTAGGATCCGGGGGCTGGATTCCTTCAATCAAATTAGGAACATCAAAGTAGCCAGCAAAGCGAAGGAAAAGAGGACCGGGAGGACGACGGAAAGGTGGACGAGAGGGATGCTCTCTCTTTCTCTTTCTCTCAACATTCCTCGAGGGGTGGAAGCTGGGAATTAGCCTCTATCTCCAGAATCCGAACCCTCGAGACAAAGAGAACCCGCACACACACACCCCCTGACTCTTCCTAGCGCTGATACCCTTCGTCATCTTCCAGGATCGCAGCACAGGACTTCTCTCTGCTTCCTGATGCTAGGCTTTGTTAAAGAATCGTCCGAGTGGGCGTGGCCTTCAATAATTCGTCTTCCCTCGTATTGGTGTCTTTGTCGGAACTTATCGGAGTCGACCTTGCACTCCGACGTTTGCCTTTAACCTTCTTTATTCTTCGTTTGACATCGTTCGCACTTTGTCGTTTGACTTTAACCTCCCTCGATTTTCATCCATTGTCTTTTTGTTTAAAGGGGGAATCATTTAAAGGGGACATTTTCCAATGTTTTTACATACGTTTCGAGAGGACATTTTCCCCTCGGAATCCTTGATCTCGTTCGAACCGAAAGGACGCGGGGCCGATGTTATCTGGTAATTGCTCTGGCGCGGAGTAATCAGAATGAAAAACTCCCGGTCTGTTTGATCTTCTTCCACACGCATGGCCACTTGATGAGCAGAAGCGGTTCTCGAACGCTCAAGCTGGCCGAGGAGGAGAAGAAGAAGAAATAGAAGAAGGAGCGGCGTGTTCCTGCAATCCCCGGGTGCGAACTTGCCGTTCGCGTGAGCTATGTGGTGCGTGCCGTCATTGCGTATTTATTTATTTATTTATTACTGCGCGATATCTCAGGAATTGCCGTTTCCGTGGATATTTATTCGCGCGGGCCGTGCTGCTCTGCCACGGCGAATTGCAAATCCACGGGGCATAGAAACGAATCGACAGGGAGAGGGTTCGTCCGACATGTCAGCGAAAAGGAAACCATATGCGTGGAGGCGAGGTAGCACACGCTCGTGAAATTCGTTCTGCTCCTCTGACACTGGAATTGCTGGGAAACTTCGGCCTACCAGTTCATAAATTACACAGCGATTCGCCTAGCGAGCTATTCAGGAACGCGGGAGAACGATCCTCTATGCGTGCCTGATACCTTTCCAGTTGGATGAAACGCTGTCTGAACTGTTAGCCTGAGAACCGAACACGTTGAGACGCTAATTTGCTCGGATTACCTCTGCGAGGCTCTTGCTCGAGATATTCTTTTCAAATATAATCACGCGTCGCAGCTGTAGAAAATCGAGAAATTAACATCGTACGAATAATTATGGACACCTGGAGACGAAGGACGAAGAAAGGGATCGTTAGTTTTCGGGATCGAAATTACGACGAAAGGAAAAGGACACTTGTAATTCATCTGGCAGCTCGGCGGAGAACGTTTTTAGGTCGCGTAGTAAGCAGGAGGGGGTGTCTGGATGCTGCCGCATCGATCCGATACATCACGGGGGCATTTACATCCCCGCCGAGCTGCCCCCTTCATCCCCCAGGATCCCCTTCGTCCCCCAGGACCCCCCTCGATCCCTTTCCCTCTCGCAAGTCGTTTTTCCGATCTTCCCTTTCTGTTCCGCGAACGATCCCGGCCACCGTCGAGGGGTGGTTTTCTCCCGTGCGGACGCTTATGCCGCCACTTTCCCGAGGGCGCTTGCGCAGCCACCCTCTCCTCCTCCTCCTCCTCCCTCCGTCCTCTCTATCCACCCCCGCGTACACCCACCCCCGCAATTTTCAGCCTGAAACCCACCCCCTCGCTTTTCCGTCTTCCCTTCGCGCTGCCTCCGCCGACGATGCAACGGCCATTGTCTACGCGTCAAATCTCGACTGGCTCGAACCACTCGCCATGTTTCTTAACCCCTTGAATCGCTGTACAGTGACGGATTCGTCGGGAGGATCGCAAAAAATTCTACGAAATAGAATAAATTTATAAATCCGGAGGAAAGCGGAATGAAAGATGTCTGTTCTTCGAAAACGGGGAGATTATTGGCGTTCGCGAGAACTGTCGCGCGAGGACACACACGGCGAAACAATTAGAATGATTTTCTAATGCCGGCGCGAGTGAGATCCGCTTGTAACGATAACGTTGACGTTAAGCGTAATAAAGCAGCGGTAATTGCCGACGCAAAGTTATGGCTGCGCCTACTCATTAGCACCCGGCGAGGCTACTGCCTTAATTAGTAAACCAAAGGAGGGCCTCGTAGCGCGCGTTCCGTATAAAAGTCTCGCTTAATGGACGTCCGCGATACTATTTAGCAGATGAATTTTCATTTGGCCGCTGCCTACGACGAATACCGAGCGTGTGAACGATGTCCGGCGGCGATGAAATTTCTATCTTCGTTCTGAACTATTCAGAAGTTGCCTCCTCGTGTAAACCGAATACCGAGACGTACAAGTCATATTTTCCAAGTAGAAACAAATCTCCTGAAAAATCTCCTGCAGAATTAGTAAGCCCCAGCATACGTAGAAACACTTCTGAACGGTGATGCACGCGTTGCAGTTTCATTCACGGAATAAGCTCGCGTCTGAGGAAGCTAGTCGGCTCGATTCAATCGGCTTATCGTCGATCGCGGCATTAACCAGGCAAACGATTTACGGGAAATTAAAGGAGCTCGGCTGACGGAAAAATTTTCTTTCCCGGTTCTTAATTATCCCCCGGTGGGATCGGGTGATTTAGATTCGCCGTCTAATCGGACCGGCGAAGTTACGATAATTAATGCCGTTCCCCTCTGCAACTTGATAATGCTCCCGACGATGATGTGTTCATCGTGTGCGGGAAAATTGAAACAAGAAAACAGAGAGAAGCGATCGCGCGAGCGTGACTGCGATCAACGAGGAAAACTGGAATCGGGTATGTATTCGCGGACATTATTTTTTGGAAAAATTAAACCGTCGTAATTTGGCAAAGATCCATGAATGCTATTCTGACTGTGGAGATGACACAGAAAGTGTCCCGCGTCGGGCGGATCCTCGAGGATCCTTGATAACGACGTTTAAAGCGTGGGAGGAACATTGTCGGGCCTCGTCGAGGGAAAAGTTCGTCGGTCAGCCGCGAGATTTCCTCGTTTGCAGCGGCTCCTATTTTTTTCCGTCTCCTTTTTCTTTTCTTTTTTCGTCGACGAGTGTTGCCAGTACATACCTATCCTCGCGCGTACACGTACGTTCCGGCCGAGTTTACGGATAGATACATTTCCAGGCGAGGCGTCTGGCAGCGAAGTTGCCCGGGAATTGCGGGAAAGGCGACGATGGCTGTTACTTGCCAGCAACTTTCTTTTTTTTTTCCCCGAAACCGAAAAGACGACGAGGCTCCGGGAAAACCGGCACGCCACTGTCATACGTGGAAAGCCAGCATGTTCTATTAATGCGCACGTGTGCGCTCCCATCTAGCCGCGATTTCGTCCTGTTTTCCCGTGGACACGGCGCTGGCCTCTTTCTTCGACCTCCTCTTCTTCGCACACTTTAACGTCTCAACGTCGGAGTTGCAGAACCAGAGACTTGTTCCCGAATCTTTTATTCCGTCGTTCGTGAATTTATTTAAATAGTAGGCCACCAGAAGAAACTTCATCCGCATAATTAAACACTGAAGAAATATATTAGCATTCAACAGACGTCCAGCGCATCGTTTACGATCGGTTCTTTCTAAGATAGACGGCGCAAGGCAGTTGTTAACGCAGCTTAACAACCGTTGCATCGATGAATTACAGCAATGCCATATTCCACGGTCGAAAAAGAACAACGTCGGAGAGCGTGGAGAAGCAGCACGTCTGTCTGGACTACGTTACAACGATACAATACTAAGCTCCTCGAACCTGTTCGAAACTTTGCATCAGGATTTTTCACACATATTTATGGACACTCGAAGCGCACAAGCGAGCGAAATATTTGACTTGGTAAAAGTAACCGAGCGTTTTGTTGTTGAATAGAAAGAGTTCAATCATATTCTTGTTTTTAATTGGCATCGTTATTTCCACGCGCGATAGCTCCGTTGCCTAGGGTTATGATATTCATGCACGTGGGCGGGTATTAGGCTTCTCAAGTATCAATTACGAATTCGCGGTCGCGTAAAATTGCTGTGAAAAACTCGGCGGAAAAAGACAATGTATTCCGACGAAAGCAGGTTGCTCGTAATTTCATTTCGTGCCCCTTATCTTCGATGGGTTCGCTGCGATCTCTGCTGACCGTGACGCCGAACAGGCGCGTGTCATTACTGGAACCCGTCTTCGCGACTTCCGGGAACCACTTTCCTGGAAGACGATTGGGCTCCTCCTTGTAGAAATTCTGATAAAATGTGATTTTCGCGTCGCGTTAATTAATAATAGAAAAATTAAATAAGGGTGGCGACATCGAAAAGGAGGGTTGAATTGTGGTTTAAAGGCTCGCCATTGGCTGCCAAGAATCCTATCGCTTTGCATACGACTCGCGCATGAGCATGAAGAACCCCTTCGAAGGGTGGATTTCACCCTTCCGATTGTAAAAAAGGGTACTCTAAAGATGAAGGCTGGTCTTCGGTTAAAATGGCGGTGAGACCGCTCGATCTTTGTCAATTCTTCCCGAATCGTTGAGATTGTTTAACGATACACGAAAGAATAATAATTTTACCGTCCAGGATAGAATATAAGGGAATATACAGCCCCGGAATAATTCCTCAAGGCCGCTGCTTAGGGGTAACGTTCGACTCTATTTTCCCGGGTCCGGTAGTATCCCGCGTCCGAGCGGCGTTAATTCCATGCGGCGCTTGATTGCCTTTGCCATTGTTGCCATAGTTACCATGCGAGAGAAAGCTACGACCGTGTCGGGGAAAATAGCGAGGGAGGGAGCGCGGGGGTGAGAGCCGACGGGTGGTTAATGAAGCCAAATCCGTTTACGATGAATGCTGCGGGAGAAAGAAAGGGACGCCGGGTTCGTTAGGCAGGCCGCGTCCCGACGTCGACGACGACGACGACGTTTCTCTTCCCGAGGAAAATGTTTGCTTAAAGATTTTCTCGAATCTCAACCACCCCGGCTCTAACGAAATTTATGACCGTTCTGATGTGTTTGCTCTGTGGACAATCGATCGTTGCTTAATCCAACAAGTTCATCTTTTATACACTGTGTCGGACACCCCTCGAAATTATTTCTGCGCTTATTTACTCGTACACCCCTGCGCGTCTTATCCCTCCGAAGTATCGTTTCAAATAAGTACACCTAAGTACTAAATATGTATGTAAACATGCATAAAATTCGCTGTCCAGCGATGAAAATGAGTGGACAAAATTGAATTATCAAAGAGATAAAGTTCCACCGATAGATGCAAAATCGGCCAGCAATTTTTAACTTTCCCAGCTTCCAACCCCAAGGGATGAATATCTACCCCCACCGAGGCCTGTTTTAAGGGGGTCAGTTCCCCGATCGGAAGAATCGCTATAGGGGGTGGTTTCGGTAACCGGAAGATCGCGTGCAGCCGAATCGCCGGTAATTTTGCTGCTCTGGGTTCCGAGGCCGGCCACGCGCGAACACGCGCCGTCCCGGAGTTAGCCGCGATAAATTATCATCAGCACGACACCGTGTAACGATCACTATTATTCCCGGCATTTTAAAATGATTATCGTTATCCGCGCGGATCTTCGCGGAGGGGCGTCTTCCTGCGAGACTCGTTAAGATAGAAAGCGAACGAATAAGAGAACGCACAGCCGCGGCAGTTCGAGCTTAGGCTGGTATAGGAATCCCGCCGCCGCGCCGGTTCCTTTATCTTTAGTGGGCACTTTTAACAAGTATCAGACTTGTACCCTACACACTTAAAACCTCGTGTGCACGCGGAAACGCAAGATAAAACGGGCCAGCAGCAGAATATAGGCGTAATTATCGTGTCCCGTCGCGCCTAATCGCGCTCGCCGCCATAAATCCGCGCCGTTTACGCGGTTTCTGGGAACGATGTCTCGTCCAGAAAAAGCAACGATCTTCCGCGATCCTCTCAATCTCGCAACAATCGCGAATTTTGTGCGAAAATATCCATTTTCATGGAATATTAACCGAAGACGAGTTTACTTCGCCGTTTTCTATGTAACAGGAGGGTTTGAGAATTTTTTTCAGGTACACTGACTAATGGATTTTTATGAAACTTCACTGGGCTTGTTCTGTACGGTTGGAACGTGTTCTTGAATTTTTTATAACGCGTTATCTGCAGGATTAGAAGAATTATTCACCAAGGAAGCAGACGGAAAGTTCGTTCAGTCTGCGTCGAGATTAATCTTAATGTTTTCTTTCTTCTTCATTATGGTTTGGGCATTCTGTGGTAATTAGCTCACGGATTTAAGTGCGCGCGAGAGAGATGTTACCTTAATTCTAGTTGTTTCGACGAAAATGGGATAAAAACGTGGTTCGTTTATAGAAAGCAGAGCATGGTGTTCTTACAGCCGCCAGGAACAATACAGTATCGATCTCCGCGTATTTTGCCTCTTGATATATCGCTGTGTTTTATGGCTAACACTTTTCCACCCGCGGATCCACGGGTATATCGTTTTCCAGACGCGCTCGAGGCTCGTCTCAATCAGAGAGAGGGACTCGCCACCACCCGTGGTGTGATTGGTGGTAGCGATAGATCATTTTTTAAGCCCTGTTGCCTGCTCCCTCCCGATAAGGGCGCGGCAACCACACTCCGGGACTCTCTCCCTTTTTCTCTCACACTCTCTTTTATTCTAACTTCGTTCCCGGCCCGAGGGACGGGCTCCGAGTTTAAACACACGTCATTGGCCGTCGAACAACCCCTGCTCGCTTTGCATACCAGCGGCGCATGTGCGCGCAACCCTTTGCTAGAAAAGGGTGGGCCTTCGAGGTCCTACCTTTTCCGTTTTAAAATGCCCCACCGCTTTTTTATTGGCGAGCTACTTTCATTGGTTGAGGGCAACATTGGTCTCGAGGGCAATTTAGATAAATCTGTATTGCCGAACTCTGACAACCAGCCGCCCGTTCGCCCGTTTCATTTTACAGAACCCTCGCGAACCACGTTGTCGAGACGCCACGCTCAAGAAATAATCATTCTCGCGTCTACGGGGCGGGGGTGTACGGGGGTGGTTGGCATTGGGGGTTGCAGGAGAAGCACAGGAGGATTGGAAGAAAGAACGTAGCCGAGGAAACGAGCCAGTAGGGTCAAAGACGCGGGAGAAGGGTGGAAAACCGTCGGATCTCGTGGTCCAGGGGTTGGGGGGAGGGTTTTCCACCCCTATTCCACCCGAGTGCAGGGGTGGGGGGTTTCGTGTGGCAATCAATGCCGTTGAATTAACGCCTGGCTGCCCGTTTGCGGGAAAAGTAAGATTAAAAGAACCAAGAAATGGACGCCCCCGAGCACCCTGCTCTAGCTAGTCCGCGTTCCTCATGGTGGGGGATCAAGCCGAGGGAGTTGCCGGGGAGGGGGTGGGACAATACACGGAATGTCTATAACAACGAGAGAAGCCGCGCTCCCGTTTCGTCGCTTGCTTAATCTTCCGGCTGGCACGTAGTTACGTCAGTTTCTGTCACATACAAAGTGACCCGGTTAGAGGCGATACTATCGGATGTTCATCGATCGTTGGAATGAGTAATAACTGCCCCAGCTTTGACCTCGATCGATTCCTCGACGCTTCCGGTTCGACGTAAACCACCCCCGAATAGCCGCTGGCCGGTGGATAATTAAATACTTTTCTTCCAACATTAGAAATCGCCTACCAACAGCAGAATTAGGAAGAGGGGTCCGCCGAAGGGTTGCCAGATTTCTTCCCCAACGGTTCCAACGGGCAGAAGAGCCCTCACAGATTTTTCAAAGGAGGAAGCGAATACCTCGTTCGTGCGATGAAGGAAGGATCTTCCGGTAATGGTTCGACGGCGAGTCCGAGGTTTCCGTTCGATGCAAACGATCGAGATAAATGGCCCAAAGGGTGTGGACCAGTCCGACGAGAAAGAGAATCCTCGGGATTCAAGGCAGAGACAAAGAGAGGGATGGTGGTCTGCGCGAGAACGAGGCGAAACGAGGGATCGAGTGCGGGGGTCAATCTATAATAAAGCTCGCGTTATCTCGACCGGGTAGCGTGAACGAAGGCCAGGACCTCGTAAAAAGAGAGGGAGGATGCTGCTTAAGAACGGATTACGAGAATGAAATCGGTCGGCGAACGCTTAACCCTCGACGGAATCGCTCGATCCCGGCGCGCTTTTATCTCTGACCGGTCAACTATTTTGATTAGGCCAGTATCGAGTGGAAACTTCGGCGTATTCCCTGCCAATCGTCTCCACACCTCCGCTCCAAACGGACTTAGTATTTAATGCAACTCGAATTTTCTCCCCGGGTTTAGACAAGCTGTTTCGAATAAAGTTCACGTAGTTTTATGCTTTAGAGTACAGGTCCCGTTTGAAAGGTAAAGAGTTCTAACACCTGACGTTCCGTCTCGACCGAGAATCAGCCATCTACCTGTTACCCGAGTCAGCGGCCGTGAAACGCATTGTAATTCATAAGGGGGCCGCGGCTAACCCTTTATGCTAATGATTACGGCAAAGGGGGTGAGCGTCGCGCAAGGGTGATTTTTATCGGCCACTTTAAAGCCCATTTGCCTAATGAGCCGCGATACAGGCTCGCTTATAAAGCCGGCGGAGCACGTGAACCGTGGCCCGGTCCCTCTTAGCGTGAAGGAACTATCAGAAAATTAACTTGTTACGTTCGACGCTTCCACCTGAACCTCTTCTGGAAACTGTTCGCTGAAGCCGCAGACAATTTTATAACATATAATACATATGTATATAAAAAATGATTTAATCGCGAATTACTCGCGAGGACCGAGATTCCGGTTTCGATGAAATATCGATTCCCACCGAATTGTCGCATTCATTTACCCGTCTATTGTATTTTTTCCGTGTACACGGTTCCCTAGGTTGTCCACGGCCTCCAGCTATTGTACTGAATGACCAATTGGCAACAACTGCGTTCAATCGTTCGGAATAATGATGACCGGGACCCGGGAAAAGGGTCAGCACGTACGAATCATTCGTCACGACGCTGAAGAAAATAATTCATTTCCTGCCTTTTTCACGGCGACCGCTCGAACCACGACCACGTCGATCGAATTAGCACACGATGTCGATTTGTTTTCGAATCTCCCGCCGTTCCAACCCCATCGCGCAGTCCCTCCATATTACGATTCCAATAATTTTTCAATTTTCGAAAACCGACTCTCACAATCCTGTGTGTAATTCATCCAAAAAATGTTGTTCCGTATAAGATCCTCAGGGCGATTCCTCCAGCAGAGACCGCGATCAGCCATGTTCATCCAGGAGAAGATCCTTAAGCCCCGGATAGCTCCATGATCGCGACACGAGCCTAAATCGCGGGATCAATGGCTCCGGAAGGGAGGTGTCGTAATGGTCGCTAACAGACCGGGTAATTCCGCATTGCTTAATAATCTGGACGGGCCATTAGGCGTATCTCGCGGGCACAGATGCATGTGGGGAACGGTGTTAGGGGTGGGATCCGTCATAAAGGTCGCAACCCCCGGAGTTAACTCGAGTTCGAGCGATCTCTCGGCGTCGAACGAGGAGGTTTCTTTTAATTAAACCACCCCCGACCGTCCCTTCTTCAGTTCCCTCTTCGCCACCCTCTAGTTTCCACCGAAAACGGGACTCTCTTCCTGGACATAACAGCCGACAGGCTCGCGTTATCAGCGTTCGCCAGCAGTCCGACCACTCCCGCTTTTTCGCTCCCCTTCTTAACCATCCCCGCCGCTGATCCGATCCCTTAGTTCTCGCCAAAGCTCCGACAACGGCTTGCCGCCAGTCTTGTGTTTTGGTTAACCTATTCAGGACTGTTGCGGCAAAATCGTCGTCATTGTAATAGCACTCGTCAAGTACATATACGAACGTTCTCGACAGGGCAAAAACTCATGTTTATCTTACCTCTAATACGTCGTCGCGTCTTTGTTTTTCGGAAATGCCCTGTCGAGCCAGTCAGTCTTGCGACACGAGTCACAACCCCTTCGCATCAAAAATAAAAGTAAAGTTCTCGAAGCACATCGAGCACGTGTTCTTATTCTCATTTTCCCGGTTGTTCCTCAACACTCCACAGTATTCTTTTGAGTTCTCACATAATATGGACCGACTGTTTTCTAAATGCTTTATACAGGGTGAGTCACCTAACGTTTGCACCTCAAATATCTTTGTTGTTCAGATGGATTAAGTCAGATGGATTGATCATGCGAATCCCATTTGGGACTCCAAAACTTCAATTAAAACCAATCCAATTTTAAAGTGTAGAGGGCATCATAACCCTAGGTAACTTTTAACCAACATCCCTAGACAAGAACACAGGTACCCCTGTACAAAAAGAAAATAAAGATGGATTGATCATGCGAATACGTGT
Organism: Lasioglossum figueresi; assembly: GCA_028455805.1. Taxonomy (NCBI): domain Eukaryota; kingdom Metazoa; phylum Arthropoda; class Insecta; order Hymenoptera; family Halictidae; genus Lasioglossum; species Lasioglossum figueresi. Next base: position 1,204,446 of record CM052203.1, read on the forward strand.
TCTAACATGAGGGACGAGCGGGGAAGCAGTAAAATCGTCGGCGGGAGTACAGGAATTCGACACCAGGGAGTTTGTTCCGTGAGAACCAGCCATCGTTTCGGTTATTACAGTTCCGTTGGCTCGTTCGGCGTCGCAGAAGCTTCCGGTGTTTCTTCGAGAATCCGTAATGGCCGATCGGCCGCGCCGCAAACAATACAGAAATTATGTTCACGAGAGTTTCGCCGGGAGTTTCGCAATCTTGGGGCCCCCCGTCGCAGTTTCATCGCGGGGCTCTCGCCGTTTATTCAGGACGCATGACGAGCTTTACACCGCCACGTATTTCTATTGGGGCTTGCGAGAATATACGGCGCGGCTTCCCTCTAGAACTTTCTCGATTTAGGGGATGATTTGCGAGGATCGCGCCGCCCACGCCGTTTCTTCGCGGAGTTTACTCGTACCGCGGCCGTCCACGCGAAATTATACGATTTTGCATTTCCGCCGGAACTTTTCCGCCCGATTCGGTATAACTGACACGGACATTTCCGGTTTATTGCCGGACGACAGCGATAAAGCTTCCGCGACGCGCAGCTTTCTTCGCGAAGTTCGCTTGGAAATGTCCTGGAACCAGACTCGTTTTTATAGCGGACGGATTCAGCGACGCGTTATATACTTCACGCATTACTGGATTACTTCATGCATTGCGGATTTTCATGCGAAACGAACAATTTATTACTACTTTTTTTATTTATTCTCGTTTTAACTCATCGTGCAGTCCCGCAGCAGTTTTGTTGGAGAAATTTTAATGAAACCGATCGTCCCATCGTGTTCTTCAGATTCGGGGTCCGACACGCGTCGAGGAATTTCAGGTTTATCGCGTCGTTCGGAGACAATTCCACAGTTGCTCGTTACGGTCCAGGTGAGGACATCGCGAGGAAATAAAAAAAAAAGAAAAGTGGTTGAGGAACACGTCGAGGCATAGATGAGGGAAGAAGTTACGGGTGTCACGTTGTACGATCGTAACATCCGCCGCGGACAGGTGCCCGGCCGCCATTGTCCTTCGCTATCCTCGGCAAAATTACTTATAATATCTGTCAGCGAACAGACACGGCCCGGTGGCGCTGTTACCGTCGCGCTACAATCCCTCGGAGAAATGCCCTCTTTATTATCTATCAGAAGCAATCTACCGAACACTTTCCTCCGTTCCACCCCCCTGAACCATCCCCGATGTTCGTCGTCCTTCGGCAAGTTCGCACGACGTCGCTCCGAGCTTACGAGACTAATTTCCCGACACGCTCCTTTGCTGCCTCGAACGTGGTACATGGTGATAATCACCGGTTGACTCGGTTCTGGGAGCCGATTCTTTGGTTAGGCGATGTATGGTAATATAATTCGCCGTTCTCTTTCTTCTCGGCAATTATTTAGTTTACATAAAACGAACAAACTCGAAATATTTCAGCACACCAAACCGTAAATCCCGACCAACTTCGATCGCCAACACACCTGCAATCTTCCATTCACCAGTCCAACCTGTGACCCATACAACACTCGTTAAAAGCACAATCAATCCTTTCGTCCGACACGAAAGGCGACTGGCACACAATTCGATAACGAATCGGTAGTCTCGGAAGGAGCCGAGTTAATTCGGTAGCTAAAGACCAATCGATTCACCTCGGTCGACTCACGCATCACCGGACCCGGCGCAGCGCGGCGGTCCGTTCGAATAAACAATTGTTACTCGGACAACAAACGGATCCGGCTGTCCATCCATCCCCTAATTGATCCGTTTGACGACGCTCGCCGAGGCCAGAATTCAACGTTGAAAAACGAAAAAACAATTCCCCGAAAAGAAGGAAACACAGAAGCTTCTCTATGGGGAGAAACGTTTTCTATGGGGGACGATTCACGGAACGCCCGGAGAAATTTGAACGCACGATCGAAGAGCGGATTCGGTTGACGGGTTTTCAGGTTCCGGCTGGAAACGCCTCGGCGGAGAAACCGGCCGGCTAATTTAGACCGACTGTTCCGTGAAATTACCGGGCCTCGCCGGGTAATGAGAGGGTGGGTGGGGAAGGTATCCAACCCTTGGACACTGGCCGACTAATCACCGGCGCTCGTTAGCGAATTGAATGCGTCGGGAATCGTATCCGATCGGATCCGATCCGCGCCGGACGGAAAGTCAAAGGGCTACTGCAAAATTTTGTACAGGCTGCTCGCTGCTCTTTGAAGCCGGACAATTTCGGAAAAAAACGAAGGATTCGCTGAGCGAGTTCGAGTCGAACCAAGGGATGAAAGAGAGCGTCAGATGTAAAAGATTCCGGACGGTCGATGGAAAAGGGATGTCGGGAAACTGTCGGATCGAGCCCGTGCGATGCGAGGATTGCCGGCGACTTAATGGACACCCTATATTTGCTCATTAACGGACCCTCTGTCGCGAATCCCGAGCACTTCCACAAACTCTCGACGGAGGCAGAGGAGGGAAAAGAAGAAGAAGGAGGATGAGGAGGTGGAGGACGCACAAAAGAACGGGCAGACGCGGCTCCGAAGGGAGAAATCGAAGGATGAAGGAAGTAACGGAGGTGGGGAAAGGGTGGAAGAGGAGGGACGAGGTCCCTCATTACGAGTTTTGCGAGAGGAAAAGCGATATGCCGCGCCTCCAGACGAGAGAAGTACACTTTCGCTCGATGGATGGACCCCGGTATACGCTACCGGATGAAGATCCTCGGAGCCTTGTCTTCTTTTCTTCTTCTTGGAACGTTCGATCGGCTTGCTGTCTACATTCGGTGCCGGAAACAGCCAATCGATAGACGCAACATTCAAATAATTTACTTGGCGAGTAAACGATTCCGCACTCGGTAATTCACGGAAGAATCAATGAGTAACGTAGAAAAAGTGCAGGCTGTCCGCGGTATTCGCGAAGAATTCAATTAGAAGTGCTGCAGACAGTAGAGATGGTTAATAAGTGTCCGAAAGGGAAAGGTCGGCGAGTGTAAACGAGGCGAAAGAATTTTCCGCGCGAGAATCCTGGGATTTTTCCCGTTTGCGTAATTCATTCTTCTGCATCGGTAATTAATAGAGAGCACGGTGACGAACCGTTCACGGGAATGAATAATTCACCGATCGATTCAGTACCAGTGGCACGGTTGGTACAGAGCGGCATTGTTTTCCGTCGATTCCCACGTTACGTAAAATACGGTGAATTTAATGATGAGAAAGGAGATAAATCCGACGCTGAAAAATTTGTACTCTCCCTAAGAACATATCCCGCTCTTTCCTTGACTGTGTGTCGTTGTCGCCGCGCGCACCGGCTAGAATCGAGAGAACAATCGTTCACAGCCGTGGGCCACAATTTACAGAATTCGCGGTACACTTATTCCGATCGTTGAAACCTTTTGTCGAAGGCGGATTATGTTTTTAATTGCTTGCGGCGACTGTTCAATTAAGGACCTCGCGTTTTTGTCCCGTCATTTCAGAATCAAGTCCCGGCGCACAGCTTCTCCGCTAATTAAAGGATATACGTGATTCCGTTGATCGTCGGTGATTTTTAAAAGAGCACTGAAAATTATTTCTCTTTAAACGCGTTCTTAAATAGTGCGGTATTTACCAAATCTTTGTGATCGCGGTTGTTAAGATAATAGCCGACCGATGATTCGCAGAAACGATTGCTGTTTAAATGTTCAGAATTTTTCGTGAATGGGAAATCTAGCGTTTCGGATATTTTCGATGTTTAAGTGCCGCTCCGTTCTAAAAACTCGTCACAATTATCTACAAACTCGAAATAAATACAGCCCACTTATTCCCGCAAAACAATCGAAACCACCGACCTTTGTCGTTTTATAGCTCCGCTATTATCTTCGCGAACGCAATAACTCTTTCTTTTCCGTTGAAACAGAGGTCAGAACCGGCGTTTCTCCCATTGTCCTGCACGAGATAATAGTCGTTCCTCGAAGCCAGGGTTTCAGATCATTGTCATTCATTTGAAGCGGTGGCGAAAAGTGCTCGCGTATCGGGGAAGCGCGAAAAACGCGATCGTTCCTTGAATCTGGTTACCGGTTCCCGGTGAAACGTGCGAACGATTAAATACGATCGATGTGCATCGTGCACGTTTCTTCGTAAGCCGATCGTAGAAGAATCGTTTCGATTTCCTCTTATTTTTCTCGGACCTTTTTATCCGTCGCCTCTCGCCGATCGAGAACAGCCGCATTAGCCGCAATTAATATACAGACCGTGATTTCCAGCCGCTACTTAGAGGCCGCATTAGATTTCATAACGACGCGCGTCGATTAAATCCCGATCTATCGTTCTCTCTCTCATTCTGTCTCCTCGATCGGTCGCCGTCATTGTTCCCTTCGTGGAATTATTATCGCCCAGGGTAATATCGTTTTTAGCGAATTCGCGGCCGGATCGACTCGCTCGTTAAGAAAACGAAGAAGCAGACACGAACAGGAGAAAGAGACCGACCAGAGAGATCGCTCGCATTTCTCCTCGTACGGCTGCTGGAATCCCGACGTATATATGCGTCAGCCATTCGATCCAGTTGCTAATAAATGCGCGGATTAACATTCAAATTTCGCGGCCGTGAGGCGACTCGATGATCGTTATACTCGCGCACCGGTTTTTCTTTCGCTTCGACGATTATGTGCTCCGCGAACGCGGAATTCTTCTTATTGTTTCAGTTAATGCGCGGGAGACAGTTGACATACTGTCCGATGCAAATTTGAAAGGGCCTCCCTTATTTTATAGAAACCCGGATGAGGAATACATTTCATTATTTCATCAAATCCTTTTTTGGTTGACGATGATCGTTGTCAAATACAATAAAACCCGAATTTTTGGGGATTTTTCATTTTTCACGACCACAGTTTGCAACAAAAAGATCTGAAAAAATTCTCCAACATGCGTCTTAGGATCCAAAATATATCACATTTTTTCGGAATTGCAGAACGCATCGGAGAGACAATTCACGGAAAAGCACAAAATCTAATTTACCCTGCAAATACACCGTCGCGAGAAAGCTGGAGGAGAAATTTTGATCGGAGGGGTTTTTCTCGATCAGCTTTCGAATGGTTCGATAGTCATTGAAGAAACCTCTAAGAGCAGTTTTGACAAAGGTGAAGTGGAATAAGTGCATAAATTGGTTATTTTTATTATAATATGAGCGACATTTCTCCAGCTTGTATTTATTAATATACTATAAGTTAATATGAACTATTCGACATAGATGTCGCCCGAGAATAAAGGTGTTTTCCTCGTTTAGATCAACCAGTGCTAAACAGTCACGTGAGAAGTACATGTACAGGGTGTACAAAAAGGGTCGGTGGACGTTTGTAAGAGAAACTTGTCGCAAAATTGTTGTCAAAGTATTTTTTTTACATCAACGTCTTCTACTAATCGAGAAGAGAAAAAGCTAGAAAGGAGTCGTATGTTGCAAACAAATACTTATTGAGATGTTAACTGTTAAAGTTTCTGCAAATTTTGATTGTGTGGAATTACACGTATGGACAAAAGCCTACTATGTACTAAACTGTGTCTCCTAGACAGACGACACTCGCGCGTCACTGTACAAGTCACCACAGTACACTCACACACCGCTAGACCACGTATACGTACGCGAGGATTGCAACAATTTCTCAATAATGCAAAGACGGGGTTTCTTGGTAGTCAAAATCGTTAGATGAAAGATCAATCTAGGGGACTATTTGCCTCAAAAGTCCTACTTTTACGTTTACGACGCGTAAGTCTCATTATTCGGCAGTATTTCGACAGCCACGATAGGCGACAGCACCGTCGCTTGTCCATTGAATCTCGCAGCTCCGCGACATCTGCCGAATAATGAGAATTACGTGTCGGAAACGTAAAAGTAGGACTTTTGAGACAAATAGTCCCCTAGATTGATCCTTCATCTAGCTATTTTGACTACTAAGAAACCCCGTCTTTGCATTATTCAGAAATCAGAAGTGGAATCCCGGACCCTTGCAAATCTCGCGTACCTATACGTGGTCTAGCGGTGTGTGAGTGTCGTCGTCTAGGAGACGCAGTCCTTAAATTTCGTTTGACTCGTGGCACCCACACGATCATATTCTGTCTCATCGACACGGACGTGTGGACTGTAGTAGTAGGCTTTTGTGTATACGTATAATTCCGCGCAATCAAATTTTGCAATAACTTTAACAGCTAAATATCTCAATAACTATTTATTTGCGACATATGGCTCCTTTCAAATTTTTTCTCTTTTCGATGAGTAGAAGGCGTTGATGTAAAAAATCAACTTTAACTACAATTTTCTTTGTTATACATAATTTTGCTGCAAGTTTCTCTTCCAAATGTCCACCGATCCAGAGGTGTAGATTCACCCCTAGGAAGGATGACCATTACTTTTGATACACCCTGTACAACTTGAGGTTACCCTGAACTTGCGATAGTTTATAAGTTAATTATATATGCTTTTTTGTTATTTTAGGTAAGTACAAAAAATATTGGTGTTAGTTTACATTAAATAAACAGTTTCTATTGCATTTTTTTAAATTTATTTATAGAAACACTAGTATGCTCTTGCCCTGTAAATATTATCACATGGGGCAAGTGCAGACTATCACGGTGGGGTAAGTGCGTACTAGGCAGTTCATGTGCGATGAACCAGAGATATTTTACAAAAGTGGGATAATGAAACTTTCCAACAGAAGGCAAACCGTCATCGAACACAATGGTGCAAATCTTATTCAATACACTTGATTGTTAGTACAATTTTTTTCGTTTTCAATTTACTCCAAAAATCGACGGACACTTTCCGAACAACCCAAAAGTACTTGTTCGTTTAAAAATGGATAACTATGAAACTAAACAATATAATTTAACGCAATAAAATGCAATAAAGAATTTTATAGCAGGCTTGTTAATCATTCTTTTCTTGCCCAGTAGCACTTGAAACAAGGTATGAAAGCATTTTTGAAATTTGTTTTAATATCACTGTATTCCCTTCCATATTTCAGAATAAAAGTACTTTTGTTTGTTTAAAAATGGATAACTATAAAACTAAACAATATAATTTAATGCAATAAAAAGCATTTTATAGCAGGCTTGTTAATAATTCTTTTCTTGCCAAGTAGCCCTTGAAACAAGGTTCGAAAGCATTTTTAAAAACGTTGTTTTCATATCACTGTATTCCCTTTCATATTTCAGAATAAAAGTACTTTTGTTTGTTTAAAAATGGATAACTCTATAAAACTAAACAATATAATTGAATGCAATAAAAAGCATTTTATAGCAGGCTTGTTAATAATACTTTTCTTTTGTGCCGTAACAATTGAAACAAGGTTTGAAAGCATTTTTAAACTTTGTTTTAATATCACTGTACCCCCTTTCATATTTCAGCATAAAACTACTTGTTTGTTTAGAAATGGATAACTCTATAAAAATAAACAATATAATTTAATGCAATAAAAAGCATTTTATAGCAGACTTGTTAAGAATTCTTTTCTTGTGCTGTAACAATTGAAACAAGATTTGAAAGCATTTTTAAACTTTGTTTTAATATCACTGTACTCCCTTCCATATTTCAGCATAAAAGTACCTGTTTGTTTAAAAATGGATAACTCTATAAAACTAAACAATATAATTGAATGCAATAAAAAGCATTTTATAGCAGGCTTGTTAATAATACTTTTCTTTTGTGCCGTAACAATTGAAACAAGGTTTGAAAGCATTTTTAAACTTTGTTTTAATATCACTGTACCCCCTATCATATTTCAGCATAAAACTACTTGTTTGTTTAGAAATGGATAACTCTATAAAAATAAACAATATAATTTAATGCAATAAAAAGCATTTTATAGCAGACTTGTTAAGAATTCTTTTCTTGTGCTGTAACAATTGAAACAAGGTTTGAACGCATTTTTAAACTTTGTTTTAATATCACTGTACCCCCTTGCATATTTCAGCATAAAAGTACTTGTTTGTTTAAAAATGGATAACAATAAAACTAAACAATATCATTTAATGCAATAAAATGCAATAAAGAATTTTATAGCAGGCTTCTTAATATTTCATTTCTTGTCTCGCAGCACCTGAAACGAGGTTTGAAAGCATATTTATCTCTAAGTCACGTTCTTGCCCAATTTTCGGGACAAATGCAGAGTAGTTGACATTTTGTACAATATCCTATCAAAATGAAAATTTTCAAGACAAATTAGAGTCCTACGTAATATTAATTCGCCAGTAATAACTGTGCAAAGCGTTTGATATCGACAGCGTCATGTATTTACATACCAGACCGAAAATACATAAGTTTAAAGTCCATCTTTACAAAAACCAGTCTGCACTTACCCTACTTCACCTTATCTTAATCGGCTGGGCCCTTTCAACCCGATCTGTTACAGTTCAAGAGTTATAATCAAATGTCACCAAATTTCTCGATGAAGCCCACTGCGCGCCGCGCCGAAGGGATTGAAAGAAATCGAAAGTCGCGGTCCGATTTCTTCGCGTTGGATTCCGGTCTCCCTTTCTTCGACGGGCAGTCGACGCGCGACGGTACTCCATGAATATTCATGGCGTTGAGACTTATGCAGAACGTCTGTCCTCTGGCTAGGGGATGTAGGAGAGGAAGCGAGACCGCTAGAAAGAGAGAAAAGGAGAAGGGATGAACGATCTACCCTAGCACGATCTCGCTCGTCTTTTTCCCCGATCACGGTAGTTTCTTGTTCCACGATCGATTCCTCGTATTCCTACCCCCTTCCTTCTCACCCCTCTACCAACCCCGTTCTACCGCACACCAGTCTCCTCGCGACAGCTACGAGTGCGCGTTCCTGCGGGGCCTTTAATTAACAAGGAATCAATCAATGGCGGTCTTCATGGAATTCCGAAGAAAAGAGAGCGAACGGCGCAGAAGTCGTGGGAGGAAGACGGTTTTAGTTCCAGTTTGTTTGACTCGCGAGTGCTCCGCCGACGCGAGAACACCAGCCTGGGAATTCTAAAGGAGGAGTCAGTCAGCAAGGAGAGCGGAAGTCCTAGAATATTGACACGATCAGACTGCACAGGAAACTTAAATTGTCTTCCACCGTCTTGTTTTACATCGACTCGAGATCATTCCTGTTCGAGCACTTTCGAGCAGAACGCGAGACAATTTCCTTAATCTCGAACCTAACTGGATGAAAAATTTACTACGCGTTCTTCAAACATCGGCAAACATGTGGAAATAATTTCAAGTTCCTGGACCGAACGCGTGTCATCCTAAAAATTGCTTCTCCGAGGGGATGCGAAGCAATTGCCTAGACCGATTCTTCCCCAATCAAACACAAATGCATATGAAATAAAGTATGGTCGCATCCTCGGACCCGACGAAGCAGCGGGCAGTTCTAGAACGATGCAGGAAGAGATATGGTGCTGTCGGGTACATACGCGATCAGATTCGCCGATCCTTCCGTCCGGTTGATCGGCTCGTCGAATTTCGAAGGAGGGCTGGAACCAATAAAAATGCCCGGCATTCCCCGGTTCCCGTGGCTCGTCTCTTCCAGCAGGAGTCCAGCAGGAGTCCAGCACGCGTCCTGTCCACCTCCATCCCCCGATCCACCCCTTCTTTTTCATCCCCCGAGCCACCCTGTCTCAACCCCCGCAGCTTCTTCGGTCCCGAGCAGCGTCGGTATCCTCTCCTTGTACTTTCTCGAAGCCCATCAAAGACTAACCAAATATTTGCCGAGGTCTTCGTCCACCCTCCAGCGGAGGGGGTGTTCACCCCTCCTGCAACCCCCCTGCCGCCCCTTTAAACGTAACCCTGTGACCCGAGTCTCTTTTGTATCGAATCGGAGACCGTCGCGGACACAGGCCGCTGGGGTTGACACTGTGTCATCACGGATTCTTTAATTTCTGTAATTGCGCGGGGAACACGGGGCTGATAACAGTAAGAAGCTGACGAGGGTGGTCCTCGATCAGGCGGATTTTTTTCTTTATCTTCGATCCCTGGGGCTGAGGCTCCGAGGGCCGAGCTCAAACAGTTTGATACTTTTCATTACGGAGGGCTGGCCCTCTTTGAAATTCCGATTGTTTCAATTAAGGGCGGACTTGGAGTTGCGTTTCTTCAGGTTTGGACATGCTCGACGATCCACGTTTGTCGAAAAGATAATGGAATGTTCCAATTAAAGGCTTTGAGGAGCGTTCGAGGGAGGCAGCACGCTATGGGGGGAAAACTGAAACCTAAATGGATGAAAATTTTACTCGACACCATTCTCCGGTGGAGAAGGTAATTTGACTCCAGAATTCTCGAGCGTTTGTATCTGTTGTAAGGGTAATGAGAAACCTCGGACCGGTAAGACGAGACGGAACGATCCTATTTCAAACTTCACGAAAACATTTGTGAATTTCTCGTGCAGATCGCAATATTTATTTGCGTCCCCGTTTACTATTAATGAACAACGTGTCCGTGGCTATGTATTAGCACCCTCTGCGAAGAGGAAAGTGCCCACGCTTTCTTTTCGCATTGACCAGGGACCGGCTTCCATCTTTCAACCCCCTCGGACCACCCCTCGAAGTAATCACAATATGTATGAGAGCCGAGAAGACAGAAATCCGTCGAGATGCGAGCTAGCCTCACCTAGCACTCAGTTTTCTCATTGGAATTGCGAGCAGCCTGCCTCCAACGCGAACTACATACACGATTCTGATCTCGCACGGTATTATTTTACGCAAAATTTATGGATAATCCTCCACTATCATAATCGTGAACATTTGCGTGCATTTCCAATTTTTGGTTCACGAACGATCAGAAATTTACTGCTTTACCGTTGACAAAAATGGCAAAAAGAATATTTGTCGAAAGTGAACGGTACCGTACGGGGGATGAAAACAGCGGATGTGCATTCGCAACTAGAGGCTCGTACAATATTCATCCTCGCCGACGTAGAAGTCGGACGCAATCCTGTAAAAATACAAGGTTTTACCTCGAAGGTATATCAGACCCCGCCATTGATGGCCCCCGCCGTACAATAACATTCCACTCCTTCCGCTTTTGTGTTTTGTGAGTCAATTCGAAACATGAATCGTATAATAATTCAACGGAGCTAAGGAAAACACGCCGGGATATTATTCGTCCCACCTAGACCACCCTCGGGCCTCCATATTTATGGCCGGGCAGCTTAATAGGAAATGATAGATGTCTTATTTAATAGAACAATCCCTTATTTTCAATTTTACTGATACGGTCGCTGCGCCAAATAATGGAAACATTATCCAACGAAATTATCGAACGACGTAACATTTGAACACCGTAGAAAACAGTTCTAAGAAAATTATTTATTAATACCGGACACTTCTGTGATGCAGAAATATGCAGTATTCGTTTATCGAAACGGTTCAGGGGATGCAAAGCGCGTGCGAGTCTCGCCGCACGAGCGTGGCCACGTGCAATCTTCGAAAAGTGCAATACCAGCAGAGAGTTATGAGAACGGGCCGTGAATACGGACCATTATTCCGCACGATAAAGCGATTCCCCTGCACTCACGGAATTATGTTTCTACTATTTAGCATCGGTCGGACGTCGTCCGCGATCCAGGGGCGTATTCGGCATCGTGCGGGGGTGGAAAATGCGAGAGCAGATCGCGACGGGGCGGGGGGACACGCGGATCCCGTCTAGGAGAACGATAGACCGAACGGAAATGGAAACTCCGTCGATAGGATCGTTTCTCGTGCGCCACCGAGCGATTCGTTACCGTCATCGATCGATCACCGTTTCCGCGGACCGCTTTTCGGAATCGACTTTAATCTCGCCTCGCGAGCTTGCATTCATTCTACACTAGTTCTTATTCCGGCGTCCAATCCTGCGCCGCTTCGAAACCTCTTTTAGCAGAATTTCGCGTGAAACGGCGACCTGTTCAACCTGTTAACCATATTGGCAAAGAAAATAAATGTGGGAATGGAAACAGCGCACGGCGACCTATCGACGCTTGATCGCAGCGTGTGTGTGTGCGTGTGTGAAAAGTTGAAAAACGTCAAATAGTCCAGTCATTTGGTTCGAAAAACGAAGGTTACCTGGAAAGTCTTCCGGGAATTTTGAAAATTGGTAATTTTATAGATTTCGATGTGCTCTTTCCGAATTTCAACTTTGCCACCTCGTATCTTTGCCGCTCGCGCCGCCATATTGGAAAAATGGCGCATAATTGCAGGTTTTTGGCAATATCTCCTTTCCGACTCGTTTTACGATAAAAACATTTATATACAAAATTAAACTAGAGAAAATTTCCTACAATTTATGTAATAACAATTTTTTTGTAAAATCAATAGTTTTGGCGTACGAGCGCCGCAAACTATTATTCGTCTACACCAGCGCGTGTTTTTCGTATATTTACGAAAAATATTTTACTGGGAATGTAATGTGTCGCATGGCAATGTCGCGATCAAACATATATATTCTCAAACCAGGAAAAGGAAAAATTTCGCAACAAATATATTCGACTAAAAGTATCATAGATAAAACAGCCGCAGATCATATTTTATTCTTGCACGCCTTTAGCGGCTGTGATACAACACGTGCACTCTTTAATCAAGGAAAAATGAAATTTATTAATGTACTCCGAAAAAATCCAAATTTGAACGAGGTTATCCAGGTATTTAAAAATCCAGACGCTGATCCAGAGATCATTGCTAAAGCTGGAGAACGCTTCCTTCTTGAATTATACGGTTACAGTGATGTGAAAAGTAAGAAAAGCATGTCCTTAAACGACTATAGATACGCATGCTTCACAAAATCAGCATATAAAAGTAAATTTAATATTGCGTCGCTACCACCGACAGAAGCAGCAGCGCGACAACATTCGTTCCGAACCTATCACCAGGTTCAGCAGTGGTATGGGAATGAACAAAATGCAGAGCAATGGGGATGGAGCAGGTTAGTTAATTCCTGTTACAACACTCGAGCCCCCAGCTCCAGAAACCTTGTTAAAACTTATTTATTGCAAATGCAAAAAGGGATGTCAGAAAGCCTGTGGATGCAGAAAAGCTGGGTTAAAATTCTCCGTTATATGCACGAATTGTAGTAGCATCTGTGATAATTCGCAAGTTCCATCATACGATAGCGATAAAGAGGAAGAAACGGAGACTGTTTTCGAGCAAACGTATGATCAAATCGAAAACGAAGAGGATCGCGATGAATCTGATAATCCTATCGCGGATGATGCGGTAGAAATTTCGGTCTGTGACGTCTCAATCGATATCGAAGACGATGAACTCGCAACACCTGGTCCATCGAAAACGACAAAGAGCAGAAGATTGCGCTAAATTTCGGAATTGTGCATTGCATGTGGATTAGACCTACCAGGGACACCACGATAAAAAAAACGCGCCGCTTACTCTAGCTCAAGGTGGTATGGAAATGAGTTTTTTTAGCCAAAACATATGTTGAAGTACACTTCGCGGCGCTCGTACGCCAAAACTATCGATTTTACAAAAAAATTGTTACTACATAAATTGTAGGAAATTTTCTCTAATTTAATTTTGTATATAAATATGTTTATCGTAAAACGAGTCGGAAAGGAGATATTGTCAAAAAACTGCTATTAAAATTTGCAAAGTTGAAATTCGGAAAGAGCACATCGAAATCTATAAAATTACCAAATGACTGGACTACGAGTCGTTGACGAATGCGTCGCGTAATCTCGTAACTCCTGATCACATCTTCTTCGCGATAAACCTCGTTTTTCAGTAAAGTGTCGTGTTTCCGGTCTTCCCCCTATTTCTTCCTGACAACCCATCCTACATAAATGTCTATTTCACTCGAGTTTGTTTTAATTCAGATAAAATGTTTTTACTTTGCATGAAGATCCGCTGTCTCGTAATCACCGTAGCAACAACGAAGCAACCGCGTGTATTTCGAAAGAGAAGATAGTTCCATGTTCGTCGAGCCCGGAGCTCGATATCGTACTCGGCGAGGAGATCGTCGAGCACGCACGCGGCGTACCGCGAGCGTAATTTTAATTAAGAGCGCGGAGAGGAATCACGGGCAGCGTCCCAGAAGTTATTAGCCGTGTCCGTGGTCGTCATATTGCAGCAATTATACAGGCATCCCGGACGGATTCCTGGGGACGCGATTGATTCCCGTAAGGGCCGAGCGTCGATTGAATTCAACCGAAACGGGCAATTAAAACTGCGCCGCTGGAATCCGGTGCGCGGATTCCGCGCGGGAAAGACAGAACGGCCAAAGAAGTTGACGACGGTCGGAGAGATACGAGGGAGAGAGACAGAGAGGATAAGAGAGAGGAGAGGCGAACGCTTCCGCAGTGACACGCGCGGATCCGTGACTTCAATGCGGTAGCCTGTTCCTGGGCCGGCACGGCGGCGCATCAAGGCGAGACTATCTTCCCTTCCCCGAGGAAACAATTACTCCCGATCCGAGTGCATAAATAACGAGAGAAACGGCCGGACGATGCACCCGCGATCCCTCGATCCGGAGACGCTGACTGATTTGCATCGACCGACTCGATCGCCCGGAAACTAATGGCCAAAGCGACGGCTTTTACGTTTCTACACTCTTCTAACCTGATCTAAAATAGTCTGTTCTGGTACTTCTTCGTCGAGCTGGTATCAAGAACTCTTAATTAAAGGGCGGTCGGAAGTCCGACCTTACCGAAAACTGTTGAAAAATGAAAATTCGTCGGACAGAACGGTAAGCAGGGGAGAAAAGAGAAAGAAAGTGCAAGAGCCGGGGAGAAAAATTGTTAAAAGGAATTTCCTTGACTTTAAGTGACGTTGATGTACGAGCGCGAGAACGCGAACGCCGGGGAGTGGTTGTAATAACACCTACCTGAGAGGAAGCACCGAATCGAGCGGCTCCCGTTACGTTACAAAGCGTTCCGTTACGCTGGATCCTTGTGACGTATCGCACCCGTTCTCTATCGATCGACAACAGTCATCTGTTAGGCCCGGCACTATGTCCATAATCGTTACGTTTGTTACACAGTAAAGTCGCGTTTACTGTCCAACAGCCTGTGTTCTGCGCGAACAGTGATCGCGTATCGACATTCTTTTTTCACGACTGCGTCTGCCGCGCCGACCGCGTCGAGAGTTCAAAAGAAAGCCGAACGTAGAAAAGGGTAGCATAACAGTGGAGAGGGTATAGGCACTAAACAGTGATCGCGTATCCGATCGCGGACAGTAAACGCGAGTTTACTGTAGCAGCTTATTCTATTGGAATTGCGTGCGCCGACGGATCGAATCTTTTGCATGCAGCTGATGCGAATCATCCCAAGCATAATCAACGTCCCGGCCGATCGGATCGAGAGCCAATTAGGATCGATTACGCTGGACTCGACGCGGAATATTTTATCGGGACAATTACCCCTCGTAATAAAGTCTGATCGGGTCGGACACCAATCAGCGGGGACGATCCGGTGTGTCCACGTCCGAGACCGCGGAACGGGTAATTAAAAGCATTGTCGGGACACAAAAGCCCGGCGAGGGTGCCCGCGGGGGCGGACGAAACTCACGGCCGGTCGGGACGGACGAAAAAGAGTTACTGGAAGGTACCGTGGATGGCTGTCCAGGCCGGGGACTCGATTCGTAATTACAAAGTGCGATCTAAATCAATCCTGATTGCACGGGAAACGCTGCGTCGCGTCGTCGATTCGCGGCACGCAAAAACCCGAAGGATCCGCGGGACAATGTGACCCGGTAATTGTCCCGATCAGTCGATTCACTCGGGAGATTTGAAAATCGAGCTGGTGGGAGTTCCTTAGAGTGTCTGGGTTGGGTCGAGTAAAGGGTTGAAACCTGTTGGCACAAGAGAAACGAGCTGGAAGATTCGGAGAAGGTGCGTTTCCACGTGTCTTTAAAAAGTTACCCGGCTGTCGTCGAGTCCATTCTGACGGTCGACTTTTTACCCGCGAAGGGAGGAAACGCTTGTCGAGGGGTGACTGTGGCTGTCGGCGGCCGTTCTTTGGGCGAGGGGAGAGGAGCCGAGGGGAGAGGGTTGGCAAATACGTAGGATGCATTCAGATCAGCCTCTCCCGCGAGGAGGAAGGAAAAGGGAGGAGAATAGAAAAGGTTTCGAGACGCGTCAGCAAGAAGAAACATCAAAGTCCGCGCCATTTCCTTCGGCCGAATACAAATGAAACTCGCATAGCTACGTGCGATCGTATATGCCGAGTGAAATCGATCCCTTGGATCCTCGGACACGTTCCGTAATCGAGTATTCGCGATCTCTGCACTTTCCGATCCTTTTAGAAGGAATTCCAAGACGCGAATGAGATTCGTCGATAAACTAAATATCGACTGACCCGGTCGCATGTAAACGACGTTGCGATGGAATCGCGAAACACCGGCAGTAATACGCGAAAAGGAAAATAGCGGCAATACCGTTGAGTGGCCGGAATGGTGGCCATGGGGGACCGACAAGCTCCAAGGGATAAGGATTTGCGCCAGGGTCCAGGGGGAAATGCCCGTGCGAGTGGCACATGCGGGAATGCATATTCAGGGATCAGGGAGCGCAGGTGCGGCCATTTCTGGCGCTTACAGGGCTCCTGGCAAGCCCTCCTCTCCGCCAGAATCTCATCCTCCTTCTCGAGAAACCTCCATCAAACTTTCCTCTTTTCGTGAAGCGTCATAACTTTCCATAGACGGGGGGATTTATTGAGCTCGAGCTCTATCGCTTCTCGAAATTGTGTTTTTGCTCCCAAAGTGCACTCGGTGTTATCTAAACTTGTGTATTTATTGTTGGACCGGAGCTTTGTGCTCTCGAGACATTTTTGAAAAACACGTACGGCGGTCGAAATCGTTAGAAAATTTTAGATTATCGCTAGACACGGTTCTAGTAAAATGGGGAAATTATTTTCATCTTCAATATGTTTAACAGATTGAAAATGATACAACTATATCTTTCAATTCTCCGAATGTTTCCCTCAAAGCATTAAATGGCTGATTTACCGAAACGCTTAACCTAAAACCAAGCCACATAGAATTAAAAATCTATTATAAAAGTCTATCGCGACATGAAAGCGTGCTATAGTAAACGTTCGAGGAGGTCAACCAAGACGATTTCCATCACGGTGGTTTAGGCAGAGAATTTCTTTCGACATTCTAGTGAACAAGGGTGCCAGAGTGGTCGCGACACGCTGCTGAGGCTCGAGAGAGCTCCATGGTTCACCCCCTCCCCTTCCCCCATACCAGATCAATAATACCATCCCTTACTGAGAGCATGCGCGGTGAAACAACCCCCGTAAGCGGGCTGGTTTCCACCCCCGACAAGCTCCTCGCAACCCCTCCATGCAACATTCATAGCGCCATCAATATTATACGCGCGAAATAATAACCTGTGCATTTATTACGAGGGTGGCAGGGTCTACAACCCCCACTCCCTCTGCTCGAGAGGTTTATAAAAAAGCGAGGGGGTGGTAAATTATGCGTGTAAACGGCTATGCAAATCGATCGGTCCATGGCCCACCATCGATGGAGATCTGGTGGATTCGTTCTCGAAATTGTTGCAAATTCGATTGTCCGTAAAATGATGAAACAAATCTTTTCGCGACTGAATCCACGACGGGTTTGAAGACCGAAGCTTCGACTTTCAACATGTAAATTTACATCGTGAAGTCTGTCGCAAAACGCCAAGCCAATGTGACAGTGTAAGAGGTTACCATCGTGCACAGATAAGTCCGGAAGGTTTATTGAATTTCCAATGAGCTACGATGTCGAAGAAACCGTCGAAATCGCTGTTCAACAAAGAAACGCTAAACTATTTGACGAGGTAACGAGCGACTCTGCTTTGATTTAATCGAAACGACAATGTTGGGAGCGTTTGCCTGCGGAATTACACGATTTATGGAAAACTACTTTTCAAGCACGCACTTCTGGGGCCCGGCGTTCAACTGGATGATACCCGTGGCGGCCATATCCGACACGCAGAAGCATCCGAGAATCATTAGCGGCAAGATGACGGTGGGTGAGTTCCCGAAGCACCGTGTCCCGGACCATTCGGGGAATTCTGCAAAGCCGTTCATATAATAATCGGTCGGAGGAAAGGGATACGGGGACAACGGGCTTCTATGGTGAAGGGAACGAAGAGGGGTTACAGGGTCGTGGGGGGGGGGGGGGGGGAGGCAAGAGAAAGAAGGTAGGAAAGAACACGTGAAATAATTGCGACGAATAACCGCTTATGCTCTTAACGAGCGGGACGATGGAAACTGGTCCGGTAAAATTGTCCGAATTCGCTCGACGCCATTTTAATGCGCGATAAGCGAGCATAATCGAAAGGAATTAGGCTGGGGAGTTAGACGCACTGGAGTAAGACGATCGATTAATTGATTTTCCGAATGTATTAATTCCGATCGATTTTCAGCACTAGCTCTGTACTCCATGGTGTTCATGAGGTTCGCGTGGAAAGTACAGCCTAGGAATTTGTTTCTGATGGCGTGCCACTTTGTCAATAGCTGTGCACAGCTTACGCAAGGGTACAGATTCTTGAACTACCACTACCTCTCGCAAGAAGAACCCAAGCAGTGACTGTATTGTTCACAATTTTAACAAGCATTTCCGTCCGATGATGTTTTTTAATGGGGAAACTTTTATTCTTTAATAAAGCGCACGATCCAATCGATTCAGCTTATTCCTTCTTACCACCGTCGCACAGAGTGGTATTTGGGCTGAAAACCTGGCCAAAAATATTTTCTTGTTTTTCCTACGTTATACGGTTAAATTGAAATTCTTCTCGATCGAAATTGTAATATATATTAAAATTTTGTGTTTTCGGCGCACGGTTCGATCATTAATAATACCAACACGCTTGCAAATTAATTTAACTCAACGTTTCGATCCCTGTATGGATCATCTTCAAGAGAGACATTTTTGCATTTGCTGTGGCAACAAAATAAATTTCTTTGAATGAATAATGAGGAGTTACAGAAAACTAAGCTTTCCTCCATGGTGGCAGATATGTAACTCAAATACATTATACAGTTATACGTTATACGTTATACAGTTAGTTTATGAGTAAAAAAGTCATATCTAACTACATACTAGTGATAATAAGTATATTTATGGGTGTTCATATGTAGAACTATGGCGTAGAGTAGCGTCATAATTTATATTTATGGCCGCCACAATTTATATAGGCAGCTACGAATAAAAAAAAAACTTTTTCGATGTAATAGAAAATTGTATTTGGTATTAAAACACCATAAAAACACGAAGAAAATATAATATTTTTTAAGAAAATATACAATTCGTATAAAATTACATTCTATCTACATATTCATTACAATCATTTAAATTACTATCTGGTTTCAAAAATTCCAGTGCTTCTTTCTATTATAAAAATAGAAAGAAAAGAAAAAGAAAAATTTCTTCTTTTTATTATTTAATCTGAAAATCATAAATACATTTTATGTACATAACAAAATATAGCAAAATTTGTACCGAACAGACAGACAAGAAAGCGAGTTATTAAAATCATGGTAATAAGAAGGGGCTACATTAGGAGCTTTGTTTTTTTTTAATGTGAAAACTTGTGAAAACTTTTTTGCAGTATACTAATTCTAGATATCCTGTAATTTAACACCACGTAACTTTTATGCCGTTGCGATGAGTTGTATATGTTTGAAAACGCCAATATATTAAAAAAAGTCATGAAAATCTAAAAACTCTTAATCAGGCTTGGAGATCGGTAAAAATACGTATAAAAAATTGTTAACATTGACAAAGATATGCTTAATATAATGTACATACCTTCAGTAACAACATCTATTCCAAATTTCGTCACAAAGATCACTTTCAACATAAAAATTATAACAAGAAAAAGATGCGTATGAATGGAATGCTGCGATCAAAGGCGCGTGTATCGAACAAGTGCTATGTTTTAAGTGGAGACACGGATGACTGTTTGGATAAACAAAAGAAAGGAGTGCACCACGCGATGGCATGTTTACATATCTATATTGGGACGCAACCACAAAATTGTATGTAAATATTTACAATTATAATTTTTGGCCAGGTTTTCAGCCGAAATACCAATCTGTGCGTCGTTTTCATCGAACGAACCCACCAAAAATGAATCTCTAACACTTTCAACAGCTCTCGTTATTCTGCTTTCAACCTAATAAATCAGCAGAAACGTTCGCCTGCAGTTTCCTTCGCGTTCATGAAAATGTAAAGCGATCCACGTCAATCGAACGTCCTTTTTCCTTACGTTTCCCTCTTCTTTCCTGGTATGTCCCCAACCCCCTAGAAGAAGGAGCAAAAGGGCACTGGCTTATTCGCCGCGGCCCCAATTCGACGGACTCGAATATATAAGGAGAGCAATAATTTTCTACGGTCTCTTTCTCTCCCACACTCTCGTCCTCTCTGTTCTGTTTCCCGAGCGATAGCGCCGCCTCAAGAGAGAAAGGAAGGGCACTCGATCGTGCTTGGGGTGATTTTATGGGATCTGGCACGGATCAGAGCCACGAGCCCGTCCCATGGTGTATTCCGGGTTCCACGTACGTGCGTAAGCCGTCGCCGTCCCTATGTGTCTCTGTCCCGGTTCTGCTCTTTGCATTCGTCGAAAAGGACCAAAGGGATCCGGGGAGGAGGTTCGCCCTCGCCTCCCTGAATAAATATATATGGGCTGATTAGCCCTGCTTGGCTTCGATCATGCGTTCCTTCCCTTTATCGGAGCGTTTTGCATCCGGTGACGTCACCTGGGTCGAGGACTATCCGAGATCAGCTGCTCTGAAACGCGGAATCGATGATTTTCGATCGTTCATATTTGATTTCTTGTCGAATTCGTACACTACTGCAGGATCCTCGGATGCTTCTCCGATTGGTGGACAATAGTGGACAATTTAGAACAGCGACTTTGAAATTGTACGATTCGACTTTACAAGTGTGCGCGTAAGACTGTAGAAATATGAACCAACCGAGCAAAATTGTTTCAGGAAACGAAAGACACGAATGTCTTTCGAAATAAATTTCGACGGCCGATTAAAACTCTACCGAAAGCCAATTTCTGTAGAGATTATCCCAGCGTCCCCACCGATTAGCATGCTAGAGAAGGGATTCCGAAAAATTTTCGCGAATCGGGCGACTTTCAGTCCACGCCGACAGAAGGTCGGAGGGAGATGAGTCCCCTGGGACTGATCTGGCAAACAAATGCCGACGATTGAATCTTGGCATGTTGCAAGACGGATCGTTCTCTTTGAATCACAGATTGCCCGCCGCCTTGCCTTGTCTTTCCTCTCCGCTCTCTCGTTTCGTTTCGTTTCGTTTCGTTCCGTTCCTCGTCCAGCGCGAGGATCCTCTCCTCTTCGGCCGGTCCGAATGACTCGAGGATGAGAACTGGCCTGTTCTCTTCCTCCTCCGGATGCTCTTGCTCCACCTTCGACCGGAGGCGCCTTGATCCGAAGAGGAGGATACCGGAGAAGGAAGAGACAAGGAGAAGAGAAGAAGCTGCCTTTCGGGGCAGCCAGCGGCCGCGGCAATTTGCCACATGCCCGCGTTGCCTGCCTGCCTACTCTCGCGAGGAGAAACGATCCACCGGCGTCAACGACAGTCGAATCCAGACGCCGATCTATCGGACGCGATCTCCGGTCGATCTCTGACGGTCTCGCATTCGTCAAAAATCACCGGATTTATCAGAATTTCTTCCGTTCCGTTTCAACCGCATTGTCCATGCACAGCAATTTTTGTTAACTCTCCAAGAGTCAAAAATGTCCATCTTTTCTCGTCTGGAAACGCGGAGGTCTTTTAACACAATGCTGGCGTTGCCGCATTGCATAAAACCACGCCGACCTTATTTAAAATCATAAACGTAGGACAATTTAAAATGACAGTGTAATCTTCATAGCAGATAAAATAATAGATAGAATAATTTTCATAGTAGAATTCAATTTACACACGAGATTGAGAAGGATTCTTGTTTGAATTTTCTCGATGTCGGTGTAGCGAGAAACGGTAACATGTTAAAAACAAATTGGTTTCATAAACCTAGCTGGTCGGGTAGATATGTCAATTATCATTCTCACCATCCATTACAACGTAAAGTCGGTTTTATCAAGGGTCTAATTGATCAGATCTAATAATTTACAACTAATAAAAGATGTCTTGAGACGCAACGGTTATCCTACCAACTACACATCCAGTATAATTAGGGAACGAATTGTTAATATCTATCACCCTCTTCTCGTCACTGAACGAAAAGAGGAGAGATTCATGAATACGGGACCTATAAACCGGAAGAACACCGTCGTCCTCCCTTATATTGAAAATATTTCAAACGACGTAAGAAGGATCTTCAGAAAAATCGGATTGCATACCATCTTCGAGATACCTTACTATTTGAAAAATCTGTTTCCACCGATCAAAGACAAGCCACCGCTTCTTGAGAATAATAATATTGTTTACTTGATACCGTGTAAGGGATGCAACGAAGTCTACATTGGACAAACGTCGAGATTGTTAGAAACAAGAATTAAGGAACATAAACGTAATATTTTTTTAAATCCGTCACAACATACTGCCTTAACAAAACATTCGGTAGAGTTCGACCATCGCTTTGATTTTGACAACGTTAAAACAATTGAAAAAGAGACAAACTTAAGTAGTAGGATACTACTGGAAACGATTCATACGATTAAACATCCTAGCGTAAATCTTAGGTACGAAAAGCCTACGATTCATGAGTATTACGTAACATTACCGAATCAGTAATGTGTTGTGACGAATCTCTTTTCCTTAATTAGTTTAGTCTGTCTTGAGTTGGTTAATTACGCAACACCTAAATTACAATTGTTTGTCATCAGATGTGTCTCTATTGTTGTTTCTTCAATTTTTACCATAACATGTGCTATACTCGCAGTTAAAGTGTTGTACGTTTTGACGTTTTACTGTTTGAAATAACCGCCAAATATCGATTAGCTCATGTTCGATCCATTGGTTTCTGTATTGTTTTCTGGTTCTATTAACCTCGTGTTTGTGCCACAGTAACTTGTGCACAGGCATAGAAACAACATGTGTCTTTACATGTCATTTTGCAAAGCAGGTTGGTAATTGTAGCGGCCCGCCAGCGCGGGTTTTTTATGTTAACAACTCTTGTGCCGAAACTCTGACTTTAATGTAATAATTCTCGTTCCGTAGTTGCGTACCCCCAATTCGCTCAAAAAACTGCAGAATATTTTTACCGGGATTAACACCCCTCAAATGAGGGTAGCGAAGGGCAGCGGGCCCACTTTACGACTCTCCGTCCCAGGTACTGACCCGCGGCGATCAGGTACGAGGGACGGTTAGTGTACGTACACCCGCATTGAAGACTTTTCCGTTTAAAACACCCTGCTTTCTCGGCACGAGCGCGCGCCAATCAGCGTCTTTCCTTCGCCTAGCGACACC
This sequence comes from Lasioglossum figueresi, assembly GCA_028455805.1. NCBI lineage: Eukaryota > Metazoa > Arthropoda > Insecta > Hymenoptera > Halictidae > Lasioglossum > Lasioglossum figueresi. The sequence continues at coordinate 1,227,750 of CM052203.1, forward strand.
ACTATTGGGCCCCATCCGGGCCCAAAAAATTGTATATAGGCCACTTTCAACTAAAAATCATCAGGCAGATTTTAGACAACCATCGCGCAGTGCACGTCACTCGAATAGAATCAGTCTTTCTCAAGACTATCACCTTTAACGCTTTTACTAAGTCTACGCCTCACTAGTTTCTGTGAAATATACCAAGTTTAAAGTATTTCGCATCATCGTTAATTCCTTCCAAGTCGGAAGGTGGTCCTTCGAAAACTCTAGCGGGCACCTCGCAGTGCGATTAACCTCGAGGCTCGAACGATCTTCAAGGGATCAACCAAGGGCAAAAACAGTAGTGTTATTACCGTGTTTTAATTATGTATTTATATTTGTTCAGCACATTAACACTGAAACCTCCATTTAAAATTTACAGACGCAGTTTTTTCTTCTTTCTTGAAAAGGATCCATATTGCGATCGAAACGTAGAAAGTTTAATCAAGCTGGCAATATTGCTTTAATTTGTATCTCCGATCGAACCTTTGCGATTGTCATTAACAATCTTACGATCGATAACAAAACACATTGACAGTATAATATTCGGGAAGATCCACTTCCACTGGAGCGCCCTGTAGGCCGAGCAGGAACCTCCCTAATCAATAAATAAGCAATTAAGTGGAAAGCGTTAACCGCGCGATCCATTGGAACGAAAGCAAAGATCGCGGCCAGCCAGAGAATAAAAATTAAAAGAGTTCTCTGGGAACGTGGTGGAACGGGAGTGGAAAGGGGCGAGGAAGGGCGTGGGGTGGGGTCAGAAAATGTGAAATGAACTGTAAAGCGGAATGCACAGACTGTAAAGCTCGTCCCCGCAGAAATCCATGAACTCTTGCGAGAACTATGGGGGTGGAACGAAGAGAGAAAAAAGGAACGCGAGAGGGTGCGACAGCCCTCCTCGACTTTTCGACGGTCGATGATCTTTAAATTAAGTGCACCGGCTTATGACGCCCGTGTAAAGTCGTTCAGGGTGGATTTTCTACTCGCGACTGTTCACCAAGAAGAATGGAAAAACGAAAGAGGAGAGACTCTTGATACGCGTGACGAATGCGGACTCGACGAGCAACCCCCTCCGGCGAGATGAATCAAACGCACCCTCGCGATGCAGGACATACATTAGGCCAACACGCCGGACCGGAATGCTGACTATTTTCCCGGAGAACGGAGAGAAATAAGGACGTTATTAAAGGGGACTTGGAAATGTTGCTGCCACGAAAAACCACCCCCACAACGATTACTTCTTGGCGGAATCGCGAAATTTTGTTACGAGCTTCTTTCTTTACGTTAGAAACGTAACGTGTCTATTTCGCTTCACATTTGCTGCTAACACGAGAAGACGATTTAACCTCGGCCCCAACGACTACAAATTAATAAACTTTTATGTCGGCAGAAGGATCCACTAATCAGGACTTTTATTTTATTTTTAGTTTCCATTGCAACGTTCGAACAACGTCGAAGTAGTTTCAAGCGCGAGTTGTCAGTGTTGTTAAATACGTTCGGTTGATGGTTTCGGTGTAAAAGAGGCTAGCACCGCGTCGGAGCGAAATAAAACGTAACGTCTGTTGATGCTCTCGTAGAGGGGTACGAATATTCCTGGTGGATTCATAAAAAAAGTGCTCAAGTCACCCCTGAAAAATAACATGAAACCGGGGCACAACCGCGCGCCATACGGCCGTGAAAGCGTCCGGCGTTAAAAAATCATAAGGGTGCCGTTTTCCTCGTCTCGGTACACGGTTTTTCCGAATTCTCGTGATCGACGTTTTACGGACACGTAAAGATCGCGAGCACGGCGCCCTTAATTTCCAAAACGTTCCACCGTAAAACTGCAAAAATATCTGCTTGAAATTTCATCATCGAAATCGATTTTGAAAACGGGATCAACGAGTCGGATCATTTGCGAGAAAAAGGAGCTGCGTTGAACGAGCTGTAGGAATGTTTGATTTAAAGTGTTCAAGCGATAAGGGATGAGATTTGTCACGGTCCCATCGGTTTTAAACAAGGAAACATTTTGAGGCGTCGAAAAAAAATGGAGATTCACCAGCAGAGAGCACGAGAGTACAAAAGGTTAGGGGATTCCGACTGGTTGGGGTGGTTCGTCGCGATGTTTTCGTTCAGGGGGTGCGCCATCGTAGACGGCAACATAATCCTCGATAGAGGGCCGTGACACATGGGAACATGGGGGACATCTTATCTTCATATTACATACACACGATGGTTCTCAACTTCGAGTACCTGATCATTCATGACGATTCACCTTTGCATGATTCACTGCACCTGAAAAATTGTATCCGAATTACAACAAACTGGTGTCCCCAAGATGATCCTGAATCTCTTAACCGGAAGTCCTCGTGGATAGATCGATGCAGGATGCAGGCGTCGCTGGTTTCTTCCCGCGAAAGCTAACCCTAATATATTGGATCGAGTTTAGAGGGGGTTGGAGTCACGTTATCCTATCCGGGGGTGGTCCTCCGCGGGGGTGGCTGGTTCTGTAGGAAGGTTACGGCTCATAAACCATCCTCCAGTCACCGAAATCGTCTGCTACTCGCGTGTGGGTGCGTTTCGTCTCTCAGCACGCGTGCACGACGACGAACTTGTTTACCGGCGCCCGAGCACTTTTAGAGTAATAGAATCCCGATCCGGTGATCGATAGAGCCCGACTACGCGGGTGATCCAATGATCCAGCGGCGAGAACTCTCATTTCGAAATTAAAACTAGAGGGGATATTTTTAATTTTTATGAGAGGAGTTTATAGATACCAGATTTATAAAAATGGGATTAGAACAATGGTTACAGGAGTGGCAATAGGTTACACCCTTCTCCTTTTCCTCGTCCAGCTACCCCGGTATTCAAGGTTTCACGTATTCCCCGGATTGATCAGGCCAAGGGGTTTCGGCCAGGGTCCAGACGCTTGGGTTGGCAACTTTGAAGGATATTTTTTATTTATGTGACGTGTTTGAGGGCGCGGAAAAAACACATTCTCCCGATCTGAAGCCAAGATCGAACCAGGGAGCCGTACGTATGTCCTTCCACCCCGCCGAGGACCTTCAATTTTAAAATTCCCTTCGGTCAGGTTCTGTATACTTCTCTCTCCGTCTTTCCACCCCAAATTCACCCTCGATTCATCCCCGTTCCGATGCCCGCTGAGAGTATCGACGAATTAAACATTTCTACGAAAAATGTATAACTTTCTATTTTTAGTTACTGGAAAATTAAAAAAATTGATATGGAAATCTTGTACAGACGTCGCGCATTGGAAACGATCAACAGCGAAAAAGGTTCAAGCACCGACAAAAGAAGCTCTCCTACTAATTGACCACTCAAAATCGAAGGGAAAGAAGATCCAGGGAAGTTGGGAGACGCGGCTGGTCCCACGGGATATCAACGAAATTCTACGGATCGAGGCTCTTTCAAATATTTAGCAGCAATATCCAATTTCGCCTTGTATACGCCTCCGCGTCTCGCCGAAGTAGATTCCTCAGGCCCGTCATTCTGCTAAAAGCTGTTCTTGATCGTCGAACAGTTCGATATACGTTCGGAGTGAAAACTGAATTTTTGCATCGACATATTCGATGTATGAAAATACGCATACTTTGGCAGCAAGTCCCTGCAGTCCCCATAAATTCTCAGAAGCTAATGTTTCCTGGGAAATTGTTGAAAGGGGTAAATCGAGCATCGGGAACTCCAGTCTGTTCATAGGGGTAGATTGATGGAAGTCTACGGTAACGACGGGACGCATTATGGTTCGCGACCGACAAGCCCGGACGAACGGGGGGCGTAACTTCTAAATGGATAAGATGTAAGAGTTAACACTCGTCTGTTAGGAGGACGAATTAGGTGTCTGATGTATGAGACGTCGTCATCTTACTCCGCGCTTCCGGTGTGTGCGTTGCGGACGAGGCATGCGCCGCGTAAATGAAAGAGACATTTCCTTCGCGTCGGGTTTCGGCGAAACGCGATTAATCTTTTTCGCTAGCGAGCGGGCTAGGTAAAGCTGAAATTTTCTTGTAATTACCACGAGCCGGCTGGAGATGCCCCGGTTTTCTTTGGCAGCTCTGTTTTACGGGGGATTTCACCCGCGCCGCGGAGGAAATGTTCAGGACGTGCGCGAGAACTTGGAAGACCGATTCGTGGGAAGATTAAATTTCTTGATGGGAACTGACTCCCCGGCCGTTTTATCGCGATTTGTACCGGACGGACCTTTATGATAAATCGTGTGAATATTAAGCGAACGTAATTGCTTGAGAAAACTGCTAATTCAGGCACCGATCTAACCCAGATCTCGCGCAGACCTTCGTTTTACCCGGGTATTACTTTTTCACTTGATTTTCCCGGTTTTCTTCGGTACTTCATAAGAGAACAAGTTTTTGCATAAAAAGACATTCCTTGAACGTGGAATAATAACGCGATTATTGTTTGTTAATATGTTCGCGTTGGCTGTGCGAACGAGTTCTTTCCGATTAACTTCGTGTAGCCATTCGAATGGAAATATTCACCTGGATTCATTCAATCGAGTGTATCGGCAATTTCACATTTTAAAGTGCAAAAAGAAGCTACGGAAAAATCGGAGGATCTTCCGAAGACCGTAGAAGGGTAAAAAAAATGTTCGCGCAGCCAATCGATCATCCAGGAGCCAATGAATTCCGCGTTGCAGCGATGCAGTGCATCTTTTGCGATCGGTTAGGCAACGAGCTCGTGATCTAGACGGATCACGGTCGTGTTTGCGGGGGTGTTCGTTTGGTCGTATCAGTGGAAACCCTTTATGTGAATAGTGTAGGGGTGTGGGAGCTAAGGTTAGCCATTGGTAAAGGGGTGAATCGGTGTGGACGATGGTGTGGAGTGATTGATCGTCGCCTCGCGACACCCCCGTGTCCGCGTAGAGTGGATAAAGGGGGTGGAAAAAGAAGCAGAAACCCTTTCACGCTTTCACGGATCAGTCACAGGATCACGTTCTCTATCCCAACCCCCCTTCACCACCGTTGGTACACGGCACATGCATCACCCTGCCATCTAACAGCCACCCCCCCCCCCCCCTGCCCGGTACGGGGCTACAACGTTTGCTTGTCTCTGCGAAGCATCACGGAGCCGAATCTGCAAAGTTGGCACGGCTGAAAAAGAGACACGATGACTTTCCTCGCTCGCGTCGGGGATAATGGTTGCGCGAAGGGCGACAGAACATCATCGTCCATCCTGTGATGGGGGACACCAACCCGCGATGGAATTCAACGTAACTTGGACATACGAGAAGTAATTACTAACGCGTAATCCAATAGTTTTCTTAAATTTCCTCTGGATAGGCTTCCGGTAGATAAAGTGTACAAAGTATAAATCTTCTTTCCGCATTCATTTTGTACCGTTCAGCAGCCTGGTAAATGGCCGTACTTTTGCACGATTCTTTGGAACGCGAAGTCAATGAATTCGTGCATGTCTGCAGCAGCGAAATAAAATCATAAGGGAAGTAGTTAAAGTGCAAGCTTAAAAGGACAAGGTTACCAGCGTAGATTGCATAAAAATTCCGAAAGACTGCGTTTCCTGCAGCGGCCACGTGTGAACGATGGAACATTTTCGACCAGGAGCGTAGTTTTGGGCGCGTTTAACTGCTCGATGCAAATGGGTTAAAATTTCCTCGGTCCCGTCGTTAAATATTATTAAAGAATGCTTTTAGCATTCGAGATATCGCGGCGACTGGTGGGGGACACGGTTATCGATACAGCCGCTTGATCCGGGTCTGAGGACTGTCCTTAAATGTGTCGTAAACGAGCCAAGGAGAGAAAAAGTAAGAAGAGGAGAGAACCGGGATGAAGAGAGAGAAGAAACGAGAGAAAGATGAAGGAGAGTCGTTTCTCTACTTTGTAAGGGTGCCTCGCGCTTTGCGAGCCCGGCTCCGGCCAATAAAAACTTTACAGCCGCGCCACCCCTGCTCATCCCGTAATGAATGCAAGAAATAATTATCTCATGAATACATTAGTTTTTAGTATCCACCGACACGGACGCGGACCGTAAAAGTCGGCATTCGATATAGAACTTTGGCCCACGATTTCCAAGTGCGTGGCCGCTCGCCTACGATCTCTCGATCATTAGCCTTTCCCCTTTTCCTCCGCCTCGTGTTTGCCATTAGCGCCACCTTTTGAAACTTCGCTTTTTAATAAAAACAATATCGAATAAACGTTGCGGTCCAATAATTGCTTATTCTAGCGATGAATAAACTCGATGTACCAAAACGAGAATTATTTATGAGGCGATGCAATATTTTGGTCGTTGGACGAAACGAAAAATTGCGGGACGCCGCAGCCCGAAAAACTAGGAAATACAGCGGACCGGTTAGACGGATTTTTTATCGGGAATTTGCCGTATATCGATCGACCCTCTTTCTCTTTTCGCGAGAGAAAAAAGAAGCCCAACGATATTCCGTCGGAGCAGTTTGTTTCAGCGTTGAGCAGGATACTCCGGGTCTCCGAGCACCACGTCCCGAAAGGGTCTCCGGTGTTTTTCATTCCTCGTGTGCAGCGCATAAACACATTTTTATATGACACAGGAGTTGATGTATCTTCCCCTTTCTGGGAGCGGTACCGGAAGGAATAACGCCCTTTGTCCTGGACCGTGGCCATCGTCGTTGATATTCCGCCGGTGTCCCCGTCCTTCTGGGACAACCTTGCCAACCCCTTCCTCTTTCCCTCGATTCCCTTCTGCCACGCTTACCGGAAAAGGCGTGAGAAAATGCCGATTCGCGATAATGCTACTCGATCGCATCTGTTTCTGCATCTAGAAACAATTTTGACCGATTTTTAAAAGAAGATTAAGTGAATCATATTACTAGACGAAGTCCTTTTTGTGTAGAATTACGAATCGCACCCCCTTTGGAAAGAAGTTTTAACCGGAAAGACGTCGGATAAAATATAATGATCATTTCCCTGGGAGTCATGAAAATCCGGGGGAACGTGGACGCGAGAAATTACTCGAAATAGATTGATTTGGGGTCCGGTACAAAGACACGGAAGATCTGGCACATAGCGAGGAGAAAAAGAGAGACTCGCTCCCGAAGCCAGCGCGCGGAAGAATGGAGTTGACGGGGCGAAAATCATGGAGACCGGAACCGGAAACGAAGCTCATCGTTATACACCGCCGTGACGTCACTCAACAGAACCGTGGATTTCTTGGGAGAATTCTTCCCGGTGGAAAAATGAACGGAGAAGAAAAAAGCTGATAGATCGCTATAATAATTACTGCCCTGTGGATTTTGTGCGTGTTTGTGACTTATAAAGATGATTAAAAGTTCAGAATAAGTTCGACAAAAAATTCGCTAATCTTCAGGGGTTTGCGTCAGACACCCTTAGCGCAGTTTCGAGGGAAAAGCAACAATAACGATCACGAATCTTTTAGTCTCGTTCGAGCTCGATTCCTCCGGCCATTTGCTATCGTCAAAGATTCGGGCACGCATCGCGTACGGAAACACGCGAGTTCTATTCGAAAAGCGACGAAAAGAAGGAAGGGCGAGGAGAAGAAGGACGATCGATGCAAAGGGCAGGGAGACGTCAGGATTTGGGATTTTCGCACGTGTTTCCAGCCCCGTCCACGCGATTCCCGTAATCCCGTGTGGCCGTTCTGTCCGTCCCCTTTCCCCGTGCACGGAGATTTCTTTCTTCTCCCGTGTAAAAGGAAACGGAATTGAAATCGGCTTTTCGAAATTGCGCGGCAACCCCCGCGAACAGGACGTCCCGGTCCCTCCACGGCCGTTCTGAAAAGAGAAAATGCAAACACGGCTTTGCTGACCAGGCAGAGACCGATCGAGACACCCCGGACGATATACCCGTGGATTTACAAGAGCGCAGAGGGTGGAATATATCGTTGCCCTCTCGATTCCCACCCCACCCCCTTCATCCCCCACAGAGGCGAATCCAAAGCAAACCAACGGCTCTTTCAACTCTGGACCATCCCTTAACTCCATTTTGGGAGTAAACCTCGCGCGAGGGATGTTTAAGCGGACAATTCTTCGGGAGAAATTGGTATCAGGTTGCCAAAGAGTGCACCGGCTATTTCTTTTTAGCCCTAGAGACTTTTTAACCCTTAAATACCTTCTTGAGATTGTTATTTGAAAGAAAAGTACATATTCTCTGCGATTCGAATCAGTGTGGAATCAGTCGAGAATGAACTCCCTTCTTTATAATAATATAAAAAAACAATGATGTAGGATTTTTCGCTTTTTGAATTATTGTAATTCAATTAAAATACGGAAAACAATAGAACTTTTTCAATAAAATTGTCTTTTTTGACAGAAAATAGTTGCATGCGTGGGTGAAACAGAAAACTGCATTAAACGAATAGTGGCGCCCTCTTGCGGAATCGCCTTGAAGCTTATCGTCGAACATCTTAAATACCAACAAGCTGCCCGTTTAATTGAAAATTATTAAAATATATTATATAAATATCTTAAAGTATATAGCGAAATCTACACCTGATTTAAAATTTTTAAAATGTATGTAACTTACGTTTCAACTGCATTCACTGGTATCCAAACTGGTTCATTCTTGGTATATCACAATGTATTTAATTTAACACGTTTAGTTTGTTAAAAATTCTATAAAAATTTGAACGTATGCAATAGTTCAACCGGTTAAAAAATTTCACTCTGTATTGATTTCTAATTTTTAAATAAACCACGATCACCAGTTGAACAGTATTGATGAATTAATCTAAATAAAAATTTCCAAAGAAACCAGAAAAAATTTTTTAAAAAAATTTATACCTTTTATTATGTATTTACATGTGAATTTTACATGTGAAATTAAGAAAGTAGAAACAGAGAAATGCTTTACATAAGATTGAACGAGTTGTACTATATTAAATCCAACCGATATTCTTGAATAGAATTAAATGTTCTAGTTTAAAGAAAAGAACCTGATCAAAAATATACTATACAGTACTTAATACAAACAATATTTACATTTTTCTTCCAAATACAAATATATTTGATCCTAATTACCAAGTTGTTTATACATTTAAAAAACTGTTCACACCACTCTGGCACCCACACTATCATTTCAGGAGCACCATGATGTAGATCCAGTAGCAGTTCTAGTTGAACTGATCTTCCCTACTTCAAGTTCTACGAAAAGCAGATACGCCAGGATATACCCCACGTTCAGCCAATCGTAGGGAAGCAACAGCCCATCCCCGAAGGCACATTCTCCAGTCACAAGAGCTGAACAGGGACCGTAGCCTTTATAAAACAGACTGTGCCTGCTTTTTAGACGGAGCATGCTCCATTGGAATAATCTAAATGCTACACAAAAAGGGGTGTGCCCTACCGTCGCTAACTGAACGGAAGGGAAGGGTGTATCGTTCTCCACTGCCACCGATAGAGAAGGATGCTAGCATTCACAACACAGACGGAGATGCTGGAAAGACGGAGCATGCTCCGTTGGAATATTCTAAACCCCATGTCGAAAGGGGTGTACCCTATAAACTCTAAGAGGCTACGTGGAAAAGAATTGACCAACATGCAACCTTAACTTTAGAATCAAATTCTCTGATTGACTCATTGGAAACATTTTTAATCCTCTTCAAAATACATTCATAATATATCTGTCTGTAATATTATTCGATCAGATATTTAATCGGTATACAATTAATTTAACAGAAACTAAAAAATATTGAATCTACAGGGTCAATACTTTCTCAACTGCAACACCCTTTTTTAGCAGCTACCCCTTTCCCTTTTTTTAGGATCAAAGGGGTGATAGGTACCCCTTTGAAAGGGGTAAAATACAGAAGGGACATAGGGTAAGTTAATGTGCTAGAAAAAATCTGTGCCATGTGGGGCTTCTATGCAGCTATATATTACACAAGGCATAAAAAGAACAAATCGAAAAAACCCTTTTATATATAATAAAAACAGATTCGAGGTTCTGAGTCGTATAACCTATACGTCATTTCTCTACATTTCAAAAAGCAAAACTATACTCATGAAAAACACAAAGTATTTCGAAAGAAACTCCTGCTGAAAATGAATGCAATATTTATAAATTTAGATAATTTATTATGTGATACTAATCTCCAATCAAAAAAGAGAAACATAACCAATAATATCAAAAGAATTGGAAAAATGAATGGAATCTAAATAGTATTTCTACACATAGCTTCAATATTAATCGTAAATGTCATGGAATGTATAACCTTAATCTTAAATAAATTAATAGTCTAAATACCATTAACTTTGCATAGAAAGAATCCAAAAGAAAAGGAAGAAACAAATTGTTTAAGCACCAATATTCACAGCCTCTCCTTTATTGTCTCCTCCAATATTCTGCTTCGCAGCGAGCAATATTTATTACTTTTGTTTTCATTTTCAACTCGAATTTTTCTATACATCATAAGCATAAATTCAAAAATTTTGAAGCGCCATCTATAATAAAATGTTCAAGTTTCTTGTACAGATTTAAGTCGGTTTCACAGATCACCGACGTGATCGTTAGTACACAGACGAAATGTTGGAGTAGTATCATTTCTGGTTTTCAGATGTCGCCCATATGAAGATTTAAAATTGAAAAAGAGGTAAAAATTCAATTTTATTGATGAATTATATTTCTATTACGAAATAATGAACTAATCTATCAAGCAGATACTTACGACAATTTTCTAAGTTCCATGCCTATGATAAAAGCATTCTATTCTTTAAATGTTAGGACTGTTCATCATCTATATGCAAGATATTCAAAATGTACAATCACGATGAAACGTGCACGTGAGTTCAATTTTTGAAATATTGATTTAATATTGATTACCTGTATATTGATTGATGTGAAGAGCATGCTTTTCGTATCTATATATCATAAATATTTTCTTTAAAATAAGTGATACATCAATATCCAACATCCATATCGATGATGTAGTCTCTATTATAGATAAATATGCTGAAAACATCCCAACCATTGTAGAACTTTCATGCATTATGTTATTTCTACAAATAATAGTTATATTCATACCTAATAACATTTTCGGATTTTTAAGACTAAGTTGAATATGTGGATTATCTATGATTGCCTGGTAGACTGGACTATTAGGATTAAATCCTTCATTCATATCTTTTAAACTGGGACTTTTATCTCCAAGCAATTCACACTTGACACGATAAAAATTTTCTAAAAGCAGATCTACGATGATGATTAAATTTCCATCGTCTGGTATATTTTGAATGTTAAAGAAGCAATCGTTATCGTCATCATTTTCTACATCATTTTGGGTTCTTATTAACCACTTTATTGCTTCTATTATATTTGATCTATAATAAATGAGTAAAGTATAAAGTATTAGGACTGAAAAATTTCTGGGTCTAAAAACGAAATATTCGTACTTTGTCAAACGTAAGGCTTTCAAGCTTTTCTTATGAGTGTAGCCCATTTCTGTAAGAATTTTCACATAATTTTGATCGACAGTTGGATTACATGTTGATTTCAATTTTTCTTTCAAAATATTGTAAGTCTTTTCAGCATCCGGGCTATACGTTAATATTTTCGCCGATGTCCTGACAAGCAAGATAAGAATGTTTCTGATTTCGTCCTGAAATTGCAATAAAATATGTTTGAAATGATTGCGTTCTGTAAACGAACCATATAGTTACACAGAGTGTTTCATAACAGATAGGAGAATATTTAAGGGGTGAGTCTCTATGACAATAGATTGTCGTCAAAAATCATCCCTTAAAGTTTTTCCTACCTGATGCCAAATACTCTGCAGGTCGGCATCCATAAAACCAAGAGGGGGTGGAATACGACGAGGTGGATTGACTACGGGTAAATCATGTGTAGCTAGGAATATTGCTTCTTCATTCGGTCCTTTGAAGGTTCTTCCAGTCAAAGGTAGTTTTGCAGTTACCAGGCGTATTTTTACCAATAGCAAGTTGTCTATAATACAGAAAATTACTTTACTGTATTATTTATATCATCATCGGTATCATTATTATTTCCAGTGAAAAGTACTAGAAATTTTAGAGATTTAAGAAGATACTTCCGACGCTTCCAAACATTTATACGTACATATGAAAATGTACAATATTTAGGAACTAATATTTTACCATTTTGTCTAATTTCCTCGTCGCTGATATTATTCTCATTAGCAAGTTGTTTGAACATCGATAGATGTACTAAACGGAATTGGGATGGTTCTTTTGTCTTATTATTGCCGTACAATTCCTTCATTGCTACTGTTTTAATTTTCTCTATGGTAAAATTTGGTTGTACTGTAACGTTTGCAACATGGCCTTCTGGGCTAAAATAGGGAAATAACAGTTCACAAGTAGCATGTAGCAAATATATTATTATAACTGAAATTTATATATTATACCTTATAACGTTAATTGAAAAATTTTTTGTTGGTGCCATAAGGGTTGGTTTTTAGTAAACTTTATTTGTTATTCCAAACCTTAACATATTCTTTGGGTAGGTAAATAATTTGATTTATCCTTTATCAATATTTATCTTGAAATCAACAGTAATTAATTTACAATTTTTCATTGGTACTACATGTAATTTCATATGAAAGAAAGTAAATAACAAACATCAGAGGACAGCTGATTCGCTTTTGGTGGTGGTGGTTGTTATCATTGCCGCGAGAGGGTTAATTCATTCAAAATCCAGAGTCCTCTATAGTCGGTTGTTGTAAGTAGTGTAAATAAATATTATTCTAATACAGCTCGTATAATCATCGACGAGATACTATTAAAACATTAAATTAAAAGAGACGAATACAGTTGTAAGTATGAACATAAAATTACTATACATTAGTGAATGTAGTTGTTATAACTATATTTGTAAATTTCAGAATCTACTATATTGTACCGAGGTTAAGTACATTTGAATAAAACATAAACTATACCGAAATACCAGAAAGCGAAATCATCGGTTGTTAAAAAATGACTGAAAAATCTGGATGCGGTGAATTGCAACAATTAGTCCAAGAAGAGGAATGCGAAGAGCCGTTAGGTCCTGGCGGCGAAGCCACCCCACCCTCGACGCCAGCTAGGTCGAAGAATCCAAATAAAAATGATACCCAGAGTTCCCATGTATCGGTACAAATTTATATTTCATCGCTACGTTACAGTAAATATTAAATATTAAACTGCCCATTGTATTGTTTTAGCAACAAGTATTGTGGGAGAGTAACACACAGACATCGCCGATTGTCAGTAAAGGAAGCTCTGGCCAAGCGACTAGTCAAGGATCCATGGTTTCTGGTAGAGCGGTGAATCTTTCGAATTATGGCAATCAATCTCGTCTAAGTTATGTGAACGAGAAGGAGAAACAGAGGTCCAATAGACCCGAATCGTCAAAATTGAACCGCCAACATAAAGGTATGTTAATATTTATTATGCTCTATACGAATTCAGAATTAATTTGACTAATTTTATATGTATTGTTCAGGAAGTTTAAATGTTAATCAAATTGAATAACTTATTAAAGAGAGATTTATCCACAGCATAGCTAAATATGACCTATGTTAAATATCTTGCGAGCAATTGATGATTTTAGGTGGCTTAATAGTCTGGAAATAATGAACTAAGTAAATATAAAATTTACATTTTCACCTAGAAAGTATTCTAGGATCATGTTGTTTCATTTTTATATTGTAAGACATTTTTTATTTTATCAAAACACCCTCGTCACTGTCCGAAACAGTTCACTTTATACCTTGGACACGCCGCACGATTCTTTTCACTATTTTATTTCATGGATATTTGCAGTATAGTCTTTTTTCAAAAGCGAAGATCTGGATACATCGAGCGATCGATGAGAGGAAAATCTATGTTGAAAAAAAAGTGTGTTCTATCGTGTGACATAGTTAGATTTACTCAAATTAAGAAATCTATGATGTATGGCAGGTCTCTTTCGAAAAACAGACCACAAAATCTGCATCATACTATCTTTTGTATTTCAAGTTATTTTAAGTTGACAAATATTTGTCTTTTACGTTTATATGTTATCGTTCACCCAATTTTTGGTTCATTATTTTTCTTTTGGCATTATAAAATAAAGGTGTGGCGCCGTGCAAACATCATTGCTTTTTATCAGAGGTTCCCGACGTGCGACGTATGGAGCAGGCGTTGTTACAACTTCTGGAAGATTTTCATAGCGGTAATTTATGCGCGTTTGGTACGTTCGGTCTTGATACAACTATTCCATGAAATAATTGGCTTACGTTATATCAATGAAACGATTATTGTGTATAAATTTAGGGAAGGACTGCAGCATGGAGCAAATGACAGATATACGAGAGCAGCAGGAACGACTAGCTAAACTTCACTTCGAATTAGGTCCAAGACAAGACATTAGTGGGGATCAATCAGGAAGTCGTCATTCGGGTACTAATATGCGTCATTTGTTGCACCGTCTTCAACAGCTCAGTATATGTATCGAAAAATTGCACAGTAAATAGTTACATAAGAATTCTATGTATGTATGTTAGACACAAATAATTGTGTATAAGTTGTACTGTAATATAAGTAATTACATTTTATTTTTAAATAAAAACTGTAAAAACTCTTATCACGAAATAAAAACTGATCTTTTATATTGAAAATGCTTTAAAGCTCTGCAGGGAAAGCATATTTTACTTTTTTATATTGTTTGGAGGTAGAAAATTTGTTCACCCGTATTGAATATGCTCTTAGGTTGTTTAGCGCTCGCTATGTCGTCAATTCGTTCTCCATTTTCTCTTCTATTTGCAATTGCAACTAACAAGTTGAAAGACTGTCCTCGTAAGCATCGTAATTTTAATTCGCTATTCAGACGCGATAAGTCACTCAAGTTCCTGTTGCTCATTATTTATGGGTACTTCAAGTTGCGTACAAACACATAATATTATGTACAGTCTCCAGGGAGCAACCGATCATATGATATAGGCAGACTGCAGCTGTTTATGCGAGTTAACGAAGTTATGAAAAGTGCAGACAGATTTTTATTTATTCACGACGAATTGAAATTATTCCAAGAAGAAAGACATTCCATTCTCCATAATCTATTGTCGATATTTGTTTTCCCAACATCTTGACTTTATCTTTAAAATCAAAATTATCTTTTGGAGTTTATCAATAATCATTTCTACAGAAGTGCTTTTGATTTATAAACTTGAAATAAAAATGTAGTAATTCCTTCTTTGCAAGAGTGCTGATCTAAATGAATAAATTTCGTTTAGAGAAAAACGATGCTTATAAATCAATTTTAAATAATCGTGTCCCGACGAAGTTGATTTGAATGGCTGATCGATTGCATCACTCGAATCTCATGCGATTCGGAGGAATCAGATTTGGAGTGGCAGATTACAACGCATTCATGTCGGTAGCAAATCAAATTCGAACACGACATTATTGTGGATGGATACGGATCGACGACTGACGTGGATGTATTCGAGAAGGACGCGGACGCTTTTAGAACGACGGCAGAACAATCGAAAGATAAGACGTGCGAACGACCTAACGAATTGATAAAGAGACACGGAAAAATGCCAATTTACGCATTTCATTTATCTCTTCAAGGTATTCAGCAACGTCACTTGCAGGTTGTTTTCAAGAAAAGATGCTCGCGAAGAACAGGTCGAACATGGCTAATTTTCGGAGCATAAACTCCTCTTGCATAATTCATTCTATTGATTTACAACTTCGGCCAATGTTTACGGCGTATGTCTTTTTAAAAATCTCTAAAAGACAGAGATTTTCGAAAATAGCATAGATCGATCCAAGAAAATTAGCCTTGAAACACCCACGCGCAATCCCGTGACAAATTCACTGAGAATAGCGTTCTCCAGGCTGGCGCCTAACCGCTTCCGTGATAAAGCTTCCATAAATATTCTCAGCATCATTCGACCAGATTTCTGTTCGAATTTGTTTATAGTACCGGCTGCTAAAAGGAAATATACTCAGGAAATATATTCGGTATAAAAATCCACTATCCACACGTGAGATTATAAGCAAGTACCATTCATCGAATCTTTCAAAAGAAAACAATGCAATATTTCCGCACCTGAACGAAAGACGTCAGCGGGATGATCACGGCGAATGCTTTCTAGGAATTACCTGCGGAATAAACGGTTGTTTGTCTCGGCACGGTGTTCCATTGAGTGCTCGGCAACGTCAAAGCTCGCAAGTACACAGATTAGATACGTGCCGACCTAATTATCTCGGTTTGTATTAAGCGGGCGATGGAAGCTACCGCGGGGAAGCGACGCCCAACAATGGGAACAACAAGACAAAAACGAGACAGAGGGTCTAATCGAGGAAGACCGGATGAATGGAGAAGGGACGGACCGCGTCCCGCTATTTCCGGAACAGTGTTCCTCCTTTCGATGTAAAACCGGGGACAGCGGTGAAGGAAATCGATCTTGCACTCGAACTTCAACTACAGTGTTTATGTTACAACTAGACTGCGGATCTTTATGAAAAATAAAAAAATGTTCGCGTTGATTGCAAGACGCAGAAAGAGTAAATCAAAATATCTTTCTTCTTTCAATTATCTGATTAAGCTGAAACTAACACGCTGGTGTCCTTAAATCGTTTTAAAGAAGAGTTGTGCAGAATTACAATTGAATTACTCCAGGAGTTATAATTACAAAGTAATTGAATTACATTGTAATTCAGTCATATTGTAATTTATAATTCGGATCTTCATTCGATTAAATTACAATGTAATTCGTAATTGCAATTGAAGTACAATTATAAAATACTTTGTAATTAAATTACATTAATAACGAATTACGAGGACGAAGAATAAAAAATACGCCGCATAGACAGCAAACAAGTAACTGAATTACATTGTAATTCAGACATATTATAATTTATAATTCGGATCTTCATTTAATTAAATTACAATGTAATTTGTAATTGCAATTGGAGTACAATTATAAAATACTTTGTAATTAAATTACATTAATAACGAGTTACGAGGGCGAGGAATTGAAAATACGACGAATAGACAGTAATTGAATTACATTGTAATTCAGTCATATTATAATTTATAATTCAGATCTTCATTTAATTAAATTAGAATGTAATTTGTAATTGCAATTGGAGTACAATTATAAAATACTTTGTGATTAAATTACATTAATAACGAGTTACGAGGGCGAGGAATTGAAAATACGACGAATAGACAGTAATTGAATTACATTGTAATTCAGTCATATTATAATTTATAATTCAGATCTTCATTTAATTAAATTACAATGTAATTTGTAATTGCAATTGGAGTACAATTATAAAATACTTTGTGATTAAATTACATTAATAACGAGTTACGAGGCCGAGGAATAGAAAATACGCCGCATAGACAGCAAACAAGTATATGAAAGAAAAACAAAAAGTTTATCGCACTTCTTGAAAGTTCAAAGTTCTGGGCTATAATTTGGAGAACTGTATTTTAATTATAATGTATTTCAATTACACGTCTGATTAAAATAATTAGTAATGATTTCATTGTAATGTTTGAATGATGTAATTCAGTTACGGCGTAGTTTAATTACTATATAATTGAAATACAATGTAATTCAATTACGATGTAATTGTATTAGCACGATTCTGTTTTGAAGCTTACCCATTTTTGTTACATTTTTGAAACTTTGCGTCTTTGGTATTTCTTTCAATTTTTCTCCAAAATCTTGGCAACCGATCCCGATCTTTGGAGAAAGATCAATTATGCGAGATTGACCGTAACCAATTCATCGATCGGCTCCGTTCGACCATTGATGTTCCGACGATATCTGCTGCGATATCTTGGCAACAGTCTCGGTAACGTGGCGACAGGGAGCACGCGTGTTTATCGAGATATCAACGGAGACACGTATGAGATATAAGGGAGGCCGAGGAACGGCAGTCAGTAGTCAGTGTCGTGCTGGATCTTGGCTGTGATCGTACTGATCCATAGAAGACCGTGTTAATCGATCGTGAACCGAGAATATATAACTACGAAATGCGGTGAGCGGAATGTTTTGGCTAGAGCACAGACGCCTATCCCGGCTGGTTTATTGTTTAATCGTCCGTCTTTCTTCAGGGTCTGGCTGCTGTTAACCATCTTCTTGGTCGTCACTGTGCTGGCCAGCGAGACGTCTGCCAAGAAACGATCCAACGATGTAGAATCGAAAGGCAGCGAGAAGAAGAAGAGGGACGTGGCTTATGCGAAGTGAGTACTGCGAATCCGGGTCTGCTCTTGTTATGGTGATAGAGTTTGATGTACTGTTGCGCAACCGTTTCCGCGATCGCCTTATCGGACTCTCTGTTGACGGACTTTGCTTCTGATGTCGATGGGGAGCTCGTTTTCATTTCGATCAGTGAATTCGAATAGTATTGGGTTTTAAAGAAAGTTCGTAACGTTTTTCAGTCGGTGGCGCCGGAAGCGTGTGTCAGTTCGATGCGTGAGTTAAACAAAAGAGTTCTAAACATATTCTGAAAGCTCTTATGTTTCAACGCATCTCACTGTGACAGTCATTTTTGGTTTAGACCATTTTATAGCTACCAAATAGAAGTGTAAATATGGATGAAAATAAGATTCATTTTCGCCATTTGATGATTTTTATTTTCGAAAGGGAAAGAATGCTCTGAAGAAACAGTACGGAAGATTTGTAGCGTTTATGGGGATAGTTCTGTAGGTGAAAGCATCGTACAGAAATGACTTGCTCGCTTCAAAAGCGGCAATTTTGATTTAGAGGACCGAGAACGTTCTGGCACGCCTTCAGTGGCTGATGACGATATAATCACAACAGAAATCGAAACTACCATACAGATGGCAAAAAGTAATAGAACAAAGTGGCAAATACATTGTAGAATAACATTATGTACACGAATAAATACTTTGTCTTAATGTTTTGCTTCAAAAATGCTACGAACTTTCTTTACAACCCAATATGTGAACATTCCGATTCTCGAAGAATTGTCGATACTTGAGCTATTTAAGAATAAAATGTCTTTTCCAGGGAAGAGAAGTCTCAAGATGGCGAGAACAAGAAGGTGGAATCAAAGAAAAGGAAGAGCAGCTCTTCCGAAGACAAGGAAGCTGAAGCCTACTCTGAAGGTAGCGTAGAAGAAGCTAAGCCTAGCAAAGAGTACAAATCGAAGAACAAGAAGCTGAAGGGAAAGGAAAATGTGGAGCCTAAGGCACAGGACGGCGAGGTTACAAAGGATAAGAAGAAAAAGTCGAACAAATATACCGTGGAGTCGCAGGAGGCCCATCAGAAGGACTCCAAGAAGACCTTGAAAGAGAAAAAGACGAAGGACAAGGTAAAAGACAAAACCAAAGTTGAAGAAGAGATCACCGTAGAAAGCAAGAAATCGAAAAAGGTGGAGGGCAAGAAAGCAGGGAAGGGCGAGAAACCTTTAAAAGAGGGTAAGAAGAAGCTCCAAGAGAAGAAGAAGAAGGAAACGGCAGCAGAAGTTGAAGAGGAGCCGGTAGAGGTTGAGGAAGAGGCACCTAAAGCGAAGGCTCAAACGAAAAAGGACAAAAAGAGGGCGAAAGAAGAGAAGAACAGGAAGAAACGAGCAGTAGTACTGGAAGTGGAGCCCGAGGAAGAATCAGTCGAGGAGACGGAAGTCCCAGAAGAGGAGGTTGTCGAAGAGGAAGCGCAAAGCTGTCAGAAAGTGGACGAAAGCAATGAAGACGCGAATGGCGCGGAAGACTGCGACCGAGCGTGATTTTTAAATACGTAATTACTTACTAGTTCTTGTTCGAATATCATATTATGCCATGCAATCATTCACTGGAATCGTATCACTGATACGGAGCCATCCGGGCGTCTATCATTTTCTGCAAGTCAACATCCGGTCGAAATTGTGAAAACTATGAAAATTTGTGTGCAAGTAGAGCAATTCATCAGAAATGCGAACATATCTTTTTGATTGTTCTTAAATCGCATTTATTTAATTATGCTATCCGCGTCGAGTCGTAACCGCCGACTCCGACACCATTGCACTCGTTATGTACAAATAATGGTTATATGTTCGACGTTGTTGACGAAGTTCTTACAATATTAGCAGCCTTGAAGGGGACGGGGGCGATAAACACACCTCATAGTCGACCTACGAAATGTATGTACATACTTCGAAGAATAAATATTTTGTAAATCGTCCTTCTTATCGTCCCTCTCTTTGGAATATTCCATCTAATGACGTTTCTCCCTCTTGCGCCCCCTTGAAAAGGATCACCCAACCGGTTCCAACATTGTTCATCGTTGACGTGTATTCCACAAGAATTCGTTCTCCGTTCGCGAAGAATGGTGCCGGGTTGTCCTGAGGAAGGGAAACAATTTTCTGATTATATTCAAGTAGATGTAAAATTGTGATGTTGGATCATGATTGGCTTTGCTTACCCCTCCGCAATAAGTGTTGGCCAGGATCCGGTCTCCATCGGGCGCAGGTTCGTACAGCTTCAGGGTGTTCGCCTTGTTTTCGCAGCCGGTGTTAGATCCGATGTCGAACACGCTGAACTTCAACAGGACCTTCAGGCCACGGGGCACGCTCACGTCCCAGGTACAAACTGTATTGTTGCGGTACTCGTTCGGATACAAAGGAGACGTGAATGAACCAGCGTAATTATAAATTCGGCCACCGCAACCGCGACCTGCAAACGATCAGCCTTCAGTATCCAGAAATGCAGCAATTGATGCCGATTTTAATTGCGCACCTGCGTCCGTCGTCGTAAACGTGATATCATAGTACTCGTACATGGACTGCCATTCGGACCAGGAGTGTATGCTCAGCTTCTTACCGACGCTGAAGATAGGAGGAGGCGTATCGACGCCGCACAACTTTGCCAGAAGTTTGTCATTGAAGCCTCCTTCGTAAATCTATAGCCAGAGGAAACAAACGATGAGTTTCAGTTTTGGTTACACGATCGATTTCGATGCTTGCCTCGACGGCGGTGAACGTGCACCCTTCAGGGTTGTAGAATGTCATCCTGTTGAAGTATAAAGCGATCGTGTGATTGGCTGGAGCCGTGATCGTGTTCCAGCACTCTTTGATTCCTTCGTGGATGATTCGACCTTGCTCCGAGGTGTAGTTTCGACTGCACGTCGCGTTATTGAACTCGAGCTTGAAGCCTCTGTGGCCTGGAGTTTCGCTTTTGAAGGTTATCAGCACTTTGTCGGCGTTGCTGTAGCAATAAATTAAATGTTAATCTTCTATTGTGGGTAAGACACACGAAGATTTTAATTGCGTAATAAATGATTTTGGTTACCAATAGAATTCGTGAGGCAGTTCTTTCCCACAATACCTGACGGTGGTTGTTAGCGTGTGGAAGTCCTACGAAAGATTCAGACATTTTTTAATTGCTTGTTGCACGCGTTACTCTTTCATTTATAAAACGTAAAATTTAATTACCGCATACTGATCGCTCTCGTGACCACTCCAAATGAAATTCTCCCCGAATCCCTCTTCGATGTACTTCCGGTTCTACAAAGGTAAAGGAAGACCTATTTAAGAGACGAATCCATTATCTCGTCCTAAGTGGAAGAAAATGGCCGACAAGTCACCTGTTTGTCCGAAATTTCGACGTAATCGGTTTCGCAGCGAGTCGACGCGGCTAAATCGACGTCCAAGAATTGGATCCTTATTTTCTGCGTGTCGCCTTCCGCTGTCTGCAACATCCACCGGCACTTCGCACCCATGTTGTAGCTGTTAGGGTAGTTCGGGGAAGTGAGTGACTGCATCGTTTCATTCACTGTCCAGATGAAAATGCCACAGACCGCTGAAACAGAATAACCCAACTTTCTAATCTCATTCAATCACCACGAATATTCATACGCTACCATCTACAGCTTCCACCGTTCCACTGACTCCTGTTCCTTCGAGATTTGAGTCGCTGAAAAATCGTATGAACATTCTATCCGAGGCAGCAAACAGCGGCGGAGGCAGCCTGTTGCCACAATATTTTCCAATCGTTTCGGCGAAAGGGTTCGAACCGTCTCGGATCTAAACGAAAAGAATTGTAAGATGCAATGGATTCGTTACGTTGCAGACTCAGGAAGAGAAAGAGAAGAGATTACGTCTATAAAATCGCCGGTGCACGCTTCTTTGCTTGAAGTTTTGTTCGTAGCGTTCTTAAGATCCATGCTGTCGATGGTAAACTTGATGTTCATTCCTGCCGGTGCTTCTACGATCCAGTAACAGTCTTCTAGGCTGTCATAAGTGGGACCCTTCTGCGTTTTAAATGGCAATTTCTGCTTCGAAGCCAACTGCAACACACCACCGCAGCCTGCCTCTACGCTCTTCACGAATAGAACCTGGAACATAGTAACTTCGCGATAGTAAATCATTCAATCCAATCAATTCAATCCAATCCAACAAATTTGTATGGTAACCACCATAGCTCTGAATCCCTCGTATTCTCGATTCGTGTCCGAGTTGAAATGAACCACCATAGAGTTGTTCTTTGACCTGATCGTTGACAAGTCCGTGGTTAAGTTGCCGCACAATCGGGCCAATTTCTTCTTAGAGTCAATTGTCGGGCCATCGTAGATGTCTACCCAGTCGTAGTAGCATCTGTGGAAGTATAAATCGTTTTCGAAGAAAATGTTTATTTCACGAGATGGATCGATTGCCATTGTTTTTGCTTTCTACGCAAAGTTCTACTCACGCCTGACTGTACTCCAGGATGAATTTCTCAAACTTTAGAGCGATTATCTTGTCGGGGGGTGCAATAATTGTCCAACGGCACTCTACACCACCAAAGTATTTCCCACCACGCATCAGAGGCTCTATTATTCCTGGTTTTGTCATTTCACTGCCGCAATCTGGAGAAAATAAATGTACGTATTATCAAATCTATCTTAATTCCTTATTTACTGCTAGAATTATTTTCGAATGTGAAATTTTTGTACTATTGATGAAGTACTGGAAGGCGAAGCCTTTTCGTTGTATATAAGAATCCGTTTTGAACAGAATCTCCACCCTGTTCGTTGATATCACTGGCAGAGGCTTGTTTACGCCGCAATAAATTTCTTCGTAGTTGTTATAAAAACGGCCATTCTCCGCTAATATCGTCACATTGTCGAATTTACAGTCTCTACGACCTGGTATCGAAACAATTATTCATGTAGTTGTCTTCCCCACTTCAATCTGTATTGTTAGAATTATTTTCGATTCATTTCGATTAAAAGAAAGAAAGAAATTGCTTACTGCGTTCAAGCTCGAACTCCGTGAACTTGACGACGATGTCGTGGTGAGGTGCAACGAGAGTATAGTTGCAGAATAAGTTCGGTTTGTACAAGTTCGGGAAGGACGGGGACATGATGCTTTGCGTCTTCTCGGTGACTTCAAAGACGCCGCCACAGTTCTCGTACCACAGAGCCATAAAACCATCCCCTTGGATCTTGTCGTTCGAGTGGAAGATGACCTTCATGTGTTTGCTAGTCGAATTGAAACTCGGGGGCGTGTCTCTGCCGCAAACTCTTCCAAGACTCTTCCAAGTGATGTTACCATCCGGAGTTTCTATCCCATCGAACAACTGTTCCGAAAGTATTTAAACGCTATATTCCCGATTCTCGTAAAACAAATAGTACAATCAGTGATGAAAGGGTTAATCGTTCAGGTACCTCCACGTAATCATTGGTGCAGTCGTTGCCACCCTCCAGGTTGAAACGATTGGTGAAAACCAGTCCGACGTGGTAGCCATTTTCCGTGGATATTTCCCAGCTGCACTCTATGTTGTTTGGATACTGGTTCGGGAACCTGTACAATCAAATTTCCCCCATATAGAAAGCTGAATCTCCGGGAAACGTTTAATCATATCATGACTTGAGTTACTTCGGAGAAGCGATTTGTCTGTTCTTGCCGCGCATGGCTCCTCCGCAGCCATTGTTCGCAGACTCTAGAATAATTTTGAACTCGTTCGGCACGCCTTTCGCGAAATATTCGATCCACAAACGGTTCGCGGCGCTCGTTATGTTGCCTGGTTTTATGTTGCCGCAGTATGTGCCGATCAATGGCGCCATTGGTCCACCGTTCCTGGAAGAACAAATCCATCGGGTGCCAAAAATCTTCTCAAATTTTTCCAAGGTCAATCGTAGGTCACTTCAAGGTCGTAGTATAGTACCTGACGCTGATATAGGTTTTGTCGCAAGAGCCCATATTCATTTTTAAGAAGCTTAGTTTGATCAGTTCTCCAGTATCAGGATAATTGACGTTCCAGGCGCAGCCAATGGGGAACGATATATTCTTCGGAGTTTCGATTATGTGCGTCGGCCCTTCCAAGGTACCTCCGCAAGGTTGCCATTCATACCGGAGGACGAAGTCCATCGGTTTCCCGTGAGTACCGTTCACAATCTGCGAAATTGTTGAACATCGACGATGAATGCTATTCGCTGGATACGGTAATACATTAATTTTTGACAGCTTACCACCACTTCGTTGACTGGGTTTGTACTCCTTAGGAACTTCGGTTCCGTGAGGTTACCGCAGATCTGGCCATAATCTTCGAAATCGAATGTGTTTAATTTTATCTGTTCGTTTGAGCGTTGACGACAATTTAATTATAATTTGGCTTAGGAAACCCACCAACTAAACTAATATACTGGTAGTTGTAACAGAATTTCCAGCTATTGACGCCCCGTATTCCG
This sequence comes from Lasioglossum figueresi, assembly GCA_028455805.1. Lineage (NCBI taxonomy): Eukaryota > Metazoa > Arthropoda > Insecta > Hymenoptera > Halictidae > Lasioglossum > Lasioglossum figueresi. The sequence continues at coordinate 1,252,353 of CM052203.1, forward strand.
CCAACAACACCGATTGCCCATATTGACAACGTTATTCCACTGTCGGTCATGTTGTTCTTCATGGTGTCAGGTGCTTCCACGCTCCACTCGCAGTAGTATGATGATTCGTTGTACGGCCTCTGCGTTGGTGCTGTCAGATTACCCTTAATATTTTTCACGACCCCGCCACAAGCTGAAACATTCACTCTTTCATATCCCAGTCTATCGATTATATTAGAAATATCGATAGAAGCTTACGAGCTGGAATCGAGGCATCGTAATGAGCTTTGAATCCTCGGTACCCAGGGGTCGAGAAGTATCCAATCGCCATAGTGTTACTGGAACTCCTAATCTGTGTTCGAGTATTGTTCTGCATCTCCAATTTTATCTTAGACCTAAATTTGAAGTCGTTGTAGAACTGAAAAGAGGAATCAAGTGTTTAGAATTGTTCTGGTTTATTGCAATAAACAACTCGATTGATCGTCACCGATAAAAATCCTTCTCGGAATCTCATTGGAAAAGTAGCAGGCCCTAGAACGGAAACTATATCCACGTCGTCGATGTCAAGGACCACTTGGAAGCCGAGTGGCAACTTGATTCTCCAGTCACAGTATCTGCATAAGTGCAAATTCACGTGTAATGGACGTGAAAACATTTCGATCGGCGCTAAAAATTTATTAAAATAACGATAGTTCGGTTCACAGTCTCACCTGGAACGAGTAGCAACGTTCGGATACCCATTGGTCTTAATTGTGCCAGATAGTGCAGTCAGAGAACCTCCGCAAACTATAAAAAATACTTCATGTATTGTTCTATAAACAACAATCGTAGAAATTATGAACATACCTCCTGCACTGGACGAAAAGTTCAAGCTGAACCCTCTGTAAGTGTGGTACTCGAAGTTGTCACTCTTAAATTTAATGAGTACCTTGTTTGACGATGTTTCGATGATTTTCTTCTCTTCACCGCAGATTGTGGCGAGGGTAGTGATCACTGAACAAATTTCCAGTTAAAAATGATAATATTGCACCAGAGAGCTGAGGCTGAGATTAGGATGATTCTGGGTGGTTCGCATACTTACTCGTTTCGTTCTCCGGATTTTTCTCTTGGATGACCAAATGATCGGTGTTAGCGCATACGAAAGACTGTGGTAGATCCAAGTCGCGGAACTCTAATCGAAGAGTGTGATCGACCGGTGCGATTATCACCCAGGTGCAGGTCTCGTTCTTTTTGTAGAAGAACGGATAATAGGGTGACGAAATGACACCGCTGCTACCTCGAATGATTCCACCGCACTCCTCTGCGAATGAGACAAAATCATTCCTGACAGAAGAAATCCAGTTTTCTACTGTTGAAAAGGAAGAGAACAGGATCTAAGAAAAAAAAACAAACCTCCGACAGCGATCAATGCCTTGAAACCATTCTTTGGCTCCGGTAGATCCGAGTAGAAGTGTATGTACACCATGTTTCCGGTGGTCGACATGCTGTTGGGTGCGACGTCCTTGCAAAATCTTCCTAATAGCTTCGAACTTTCGGTTCCTCCATCCCTCACCTCCACGTATTCCCTCTCGCAGCTGAAATTTTAGTTCTTTCATTTTCCATATTGGTAATTAAATTATTCGTAACCCCTTAGCACTGCAAACCGTGCTGTCGAAGTTCATAAAGTATTTCACGTATTTATGATTAAACGATTAATGGAAAACTGACTTTGGAGAGTTACTCAAGTCGAATCTCCCGATGAAATGGACGGTTATTCGTTCTCTGCTCGGCACCAATAAGCTCCATATGCACTCGGAATACGGGGGTGGAATGTTAGGATAATTCGGCGTTGAGATATTCATTTCCTTGCCTCTCAGTATGTACTCGCCTCCGCAATTCATACTGATTTCTCTGGAATTCATAAAATTAGTGGCGAGCAGAAATTATCTTCAAGATTATTACACAAGGTTAAAGAAATTCATAATTTACCTGTACAATAGCTTCAGGTGTGCTTTCGGCCCAGTACCGACATATTTCACGTAAAGGCGATTTCCGGTGGTGTTTAGGATTGGTGGCTTCACGTTCGCGCAGTAGTTACCATCGCCAAGTAAATAGGATGTCGACTCGTCGCCATTTTTCATCTGCAAAGTTCAATGAAATCGTTGTTTCATTAACCCTTAACACTGGGTTTACGGAGCTCTAGAAATAACTGTTTCACATTATGTTATAAACGTAACAAGAATGTATCCATCCAAATTTTTGGCCATTCTTCCAATAATATACAGGGTGGGGCACCTAACACAGGTCACCTGAATAACTCGCTTGTTTTTGAAGATAGAAAAAAATGCATCGGACCAAACTTACTTGATATCGAGGCGTTCGTAATCTGATGTCATTAATTTTTTTATAGGTGAAGACGTTAGGAGATACGAAGGTCAACTCTGTTTTTTTAAATGGAACGGTATGGTTTTTTATTTACATACTGATAGTGTGTTTCAAGACGAATACAATGACCTATTACGAAGGTCATTCAAGGTCACGCAAGGTCAACTGCAATAGAAAATAAAGTGTCTCAAAGCACTCTTCAAATACTTTTGTGTCTTCTCTGGTTGTTGGCATACTGCTCTTCTAAGTATCGGTAAGGGTCGCAGAACATAAATAAACATACCATCGCATCGTATGCTTACCTGTATCCAGAAATGTTATTAGTAGTTTAACTACCGACCAGAGTACGGCTTCGAAATATTCAATCCGAGTGTTCAATTTTCAAGAATGCGTTACACGATAGCAGAGAAAGTGGAAATGGTTATCATTTATGGTGAATGTCATAGAATTAATTCACTTTCTGTCTTTGCAAACATTATAAAAAAGTTTCGAGAAACTGGAAATGTGGATAAGAACAAACGCGCTCGAGCCAAAAAAGCAACCGACGATGGAAACACGATAAACATTGTAGCAAGTGTAATACAAAATCCACATGTTGGTACGAGGCAACTTGAACGCGAGAGTGGCATCGGTCGACGAAGTATGTTGCGAATACTTAAGGTTAACAAAATTTCACCCATTCCACATTTCACTACATCAACAATTAAGTGAAAATGTATTGCAACGTTTTAGATTATGTGTTCGAGGTCTTCATTTCGAACACTTGAAGTAGCAGTGAATACGTAAATAACATGTACGTAAATAACATTCACACACTTTATTTTCTATTGCAGTTGACCTTGCGTGACCTTGAATGACCTTCGTAATAGGTCATTGTATTCGTCTTGAAATACACTATCAGAATGTAAATAAAAAAACAATACCGTTGCACTTCAAAAAACAGAGTTGACCTTCGTATCTCCTTGACGTCTCCACCTATAAAAAAAATTAATGACATCGGATTACGAGCCCCTCGATATCAAGTAAGTTTGGTCTGATCCTTTTTTTTCTATCTTCAAGAGCAAGCGATTTATTCAGGTGACCTGTTTTAGGTGCCGCACCCTGTATACCCATAGAAATCAATTTGGTAAATAATTCCTCAGGGAAGCATCTTTACAATCTTAGTAATCGCAAATTAAGAATATTAGAACCCGTCGCTTTGACGGGTCTCGTAAACCTAGTGTTAAGCACTGAATACGTTGAAATTTATACAACCATAATGAAGATCTGTACATTCATTATTATTAAATCTTTACTGTTTAGAGAAGACTCACCAGCAAGTAATTCTCAGCGCAATTCAGGTCAGTTTCCGTTGACGTTTCAGTGACTTTCACTTCGATAGTTCGTCCAGGCTTCACCTGAACAATCCACTCGCATGATGCATGCCAACTTCGAACACCCCTGGTCGTGACAGCCGGATCCAGATTGATCTCTCCATTGGGTCCATATAATTTACCTCCGCAATCTGCATTGATAACAATAGAGACGATCAGGTCCATCTTAGATCATTTGAAAACTGATCATGAATTCGATGATCTTACCACGGCGGACATACGCGTTGAACCCTGTCCTGTTCACATAGCTGTCCGACTCGAACTTGACAGTCATCACGTTGTCGGTGGCTCGCAGGTGAGTATACGACGCATTCGAATAACATATTTGTTGCAGGAGCTTAGCATTCTCTGGTGCATTCAGCGCATCGCCATCATAAACTGACAGCGAGTCTGCCACGCAACCCCCGATCTCTTCCAGATCAATGTTCACCAGTCTCAGGACTATATGCCATCCTGGTGCACAGGTGAACACCCAGGTGCACTGAAGATTATTATCGTAGCCGTTTGGCCAGCCAGGCGAGTGCAGTTCGAGGATTTCGTTGTTCTCCAGGTTGATGAGCTCGGTGCAGTTAGCCACTGCAATTCATTTAATTATTCAGAAGTAGCGGTAAAAGTTCAAAGGATCGTGTGCAACTTACGTTGAATATCAGTGTCCACGCCATTATCAACCATTGGCACCTGGATCCAGGTGAGATCGAACCAGCTACCTGTGAAAACCAACTCTACCAGAAATTCGATGTAAGCGACGTTGCTGGACGTTGTTACAGGCCCGGGATTTTCCAGGCTGCAGGTCTCCAATAAAACTGGCGCCTCGTTGTTGTAACCGTCGTAGATCTAGAAAATTGTTTAGAACATTGTTACGAACATCCCAACAGGTTTTGACTGATGCCCGCTTACTTTCAAGTACGAGTAGCAATTCGATGCATAGGTCTCTATAAGCATATTCTTGATCTCGATCCTGATCAACTGCTGGAACTCCACCGTGATCCTCCAAGTTACCAGGTCTCTACTTTTAGTAGGCTTGGGGAACATAGGGGATGTGATTCTTCCGGTAGGCCCAGTCAATTCGTTACCACCTACGAAGGCGTAATCAGCCACGAATCCTTTACCGACTCCGTCACCGTCGCTTTTGAACTTCATCCAGATGGACGCTGAGGATTCGATGGGCTCGGCAGTGTTTCCGCAGAACACAGCGAGCAATTTTCCAATCCCGTTGTTCTCGCGAACCTCGAGGTAATCGAGGTCGCAGTTGTCGCTTTGCTGCAGGTCGAACTCGGAGAAGGTGAGCTTCAATCGGTTCCCAGGTGAGTTCTGCATGAACCACACGCATTCAGAGTTTAGAGGGTAGCTGTTAGGGTAGAGTGGAGACGAGAGTTTCCCGGAGTGTGAGGAATAGTTGCCTCCGCACGCTGAAAATTTTTGAATGCATCAAACCCGTAGTTAAAAACATGCGAAAATCTCAGATTGGGGAAGTAGAACAATAAATGGACGAGGACTAGGTTACCTGAATTCAGAACCGAATAAGTGATATCGAACTGTCCGTTCATGTTGAACCGTGCAAGCAGATGCACCGTGAGTGCATTCCCTGAACTCGTTACAGGCAATGGCACGACGTTCTTACACCATTTGCCCAGGGAGGGTCCGTCTATGCTTGGACCTTCGTGAATCTCGACGTTCGATATCGAACAGTCATCTTCTGAACTTACGTAACGCGACTCCAAGCCGAGTTCTATGTGCGTGAATGTCACAGTCACGTGATCCTCTGCAAAATTAAAAAATAAAGCACGAGCAAATGTTGCCATTTAGTAAACTTGTACAAAGATATTTTTATGCGAAAAAATAAGTCAGAAATTTTTTACAGAAAAGATAGAAACACAGACAGCGAGTAAGAAAATCTCATTCGTTCAATTATTTCTGTATGTCAGATAATTCTGTACGGAGTTCAATGCAACGTAAACTTTCAAAGAAATTTTAATGTACAATTTGTACGTTCACGACTGATTTCTTTAATAAAACTGTCTGCTTTCTCTCGGTGCCACGACGCTCAAAGTACCACGAAGATCCTGTGGATCTAAGGGCCAGCGGAATGAATATTTCATGTTTGATTTGCATGTTATATTTTTATCTTATCCGATCGTACCTGGATTTTCCGCGATCAATGTCCATGTACAGTTCTCGGCGTCTCCGTTGTCGGGGTGCATCCATGTTGGAGTTAGGTATCCCACATCCTTCACCTTCAGCCGAGCACCGCAAGCTGTATAGTACACCGCTTTGAATCCCTTCGCCGAGATGATGTTGTCTGTTTTCATTACGACCAACATTTCATTTCCAGTTGAAACGAAGGACCCGGGTAACTCGTTTCGACAGAGAGTCGCCAGCAACGGCGAGTCTCTTGTTGGACCGTCGTATATCTGTCAACATCATAGTTTCTTATCACTGTGGATTACGGAATTTTGTGCAAATGCACGCTTTCACAGAGAGATATCGTTTATGGTTCCCGCGATTGACACCGGGAGTTAAAAACGAAAATAAATGACGAAATATTCAAAGTTTTTTGCTTAATAATAATTCGTATTTTTCAATCCCTCGCACTGCCCAGGAATCACAATTAATATTTTCGTAAAGAATTAGTAAAAATGTATTGACCTTCATGTGCCCTAAACCTAATAGTTAACGAGATATTATCCAAAGAAGAATGAAAATTATTTCGATGATATCTCGTTAACTATTAGATTTAGGACGTATGGAGGTCAATACATTTTTACTCAGAATTCGATGATCTATCGATTCATGACACAGAAAGTATATCTTTCCATTTAAAAAACTCAAGGTGACCTTGAAATCTCCTTTATGCATCCACCCACGTAGAAAATGTTTGTGTCACAAAATGTCCCCCTCTATACCGTGTAAGTTTTGTATACAACATTTTTCCATATTATTACAAATAACGGCAATATTTAAAGCGGTCATAGTTATTGCCCACCCTGTACATTGCATATTTTTTTATACATTGGACATATTGTATATATTAGTATATTTGTATATGCAGAGTGAGGCTCTAACTATTGCCACCTACAATAACTCCAAAAGTATGATATAAAAGTTCTCGAAATAAAAGTTGCATCGGACAACAGGGACCGTATCGTGGCGTTAATCTTTTGTTGCTAGATGGAGTCGCTTCAGAGATGTGAAGGTCACCTCTGTTTTTCTAAATAGAATCCAACGTTTTGTTACTTGTTTTCTGATAGTGGCTATTGAGACGAATCCAACGAGGTGCAACATGAAGGTCTTTGAAGGTCAGAAAACAGGTAGCAAAATATAGCATTCTATTTAAAAAACAAAGGTGACATTCACATTTTGAAAACGACTCCACCTAGCAACAAAACATTAACTCTACAATACGGCCCCTGTTGTCCGATGCAACTTTTATTTCGAAAACTTTTCTACTACTATCATACTTTCGGAGTTATTGGAGGTGGCAATAGTTAGTGTCTCACCTAACGTCTCACCTAACGTTTGCACCTCAAATATCTTTGTTGTTTCAAAAGATACGTAAGATATGGTAAGGACAAAGTTGAATGGTACTATGGGGCTGACACGATGCCAAAAAAAATTTTGTTTTTATGTCATTATTTTAGAGATATCAAGGTTACCTTGATTTTTTAAAATGGAACCACCCTTTTCTAAACACCTACAACGATAGTCCCTCTCATTAGGAATTCAGCGACTATAATTATTCCAAGGTTATTCAAGGTCACAGACAGAGAAAACGTATAAGATTTAGAATATGAAAGTAGAATACGTTTATCACGGTTGAGACTTGTAGTAAATAGTAAACATACTTGGTCGTAGTTAAAGTAAACATACCAAGGTCCTTCAATGTTATTGTTATTCAGCATTCTTATTTGCTATCGGTATGTTTCCAAACGCGATTCCGCTGTGTCTTATTCGATGACTGAAAAGTGTGATACGATCACGATTTACTGCGAATGTAGACAAAATGCAGTGCAGGCCCGATTACTTTACGAAGATAGGTACCCCGAACGAAACACTCCTTCTAGACGGACTTTCATTAATACGTACAGATTGTTCCGAAGTACTGGAAGTGTACACGCGAAACAGCACAAACGGAAGAATCCCACGACCAACGAAGACAATGAAATTAATATTTTAGCAGCTACAGCTGTCAATCCTCGCGCGAGTACGAGAAAAATTGCCCGGGAAGCAGGCATAAGTCAATCATAAATTTCATCCGTTCCACATATCGCTCCATCAAGAATTGCACGGGACTGATTTTCAAAATAGAATTAACTTTTGTCAATGGGGATTGCTTCAAAATCTTTCATTTTTTTCTAATGTCTTGTTGACGGACGAAGCAACATTCGCTGATCGTGGCTCAATTAATCTACGGAACGCCCATTATTGGTCTGTGGATAATCCGCACTGGATGCGAGAAATTGATCATCGAAGACAATGAAGCGTAAACGTGTGGTGTGGTATTTTGAACGACAAAGTAATTGGCCTATATTTCGTTAACGGAACGACGACGGTACAGAAATACGCTCAATTTTTGCAAGAAGATCTGCCAATTTTGTTAGAAGATGTCCCTTTACAAAATCGCTATGATACGTGGTACCAACATGACGGTTGTCCTGCTCATTATGCACGAGTAGCAAGAGAAACGTTGGATTCTCGATTTCCAAACCGATGGATTGGACGAGGCGGAACTGTTTCATGGCCAGCACGTTCGCCCGATTTAAATCCACTGGATTTCTTTTTATGGGGTCTGCTAAAAGAGACCGTGTACAAGGATGCTCCAACAACGGTTGAAGATACGCGTCAGCGTATCGTCGCAGCATGTACGAATATCACCTCGGATGTAGTTATCGGAGTTCAACATTCCTTCGGAGCTCGTTTACAACAATGTATCGACGTGGACGGCTATCGTTTCGAACATTTATAAAATACAGGTATTCTGCTTCCATATTTTAGTTTTATACATTTTTTCTGTCCTTGACCTTGAATGACCTTGGAATAATTGTAGTCACCGAATTCCTAATGAAAGGGACTATCATTGTATGTGTTTAAAAACGGGTGGTTCCATTTAAAAAAGTCAAGGTGACCTTGATATCTAAAAAAATGACATAAAAACAAGTTTTTTTTGGCATCGTGTCAGCCCCATTGTACCATTCAACTTTAACCTTACCATATTTTACGTATCTTTAGAAACAACAAAGATATTTGAGGTGCAAACGTTAGGTGACTCACCCTGTATATTATCAACCCCCAGATTTTTTAAAAGTAACACATAATATTTTTAATTGGGGATGATCGGCAACGATGAAGTCCAAGTGTTCCGTCGTAAAACCCCCTGCCAAGGGACAAGCCTGCGATCGTCTATGACATAGACTCTATGTCAACGTTCCTGTTCTGGCCAAATACCGAACGGGACCGTCATAAAGGACGAAAGGCACAGCCAAAAAATAGCGTTTCGACCGTAATTTAACGAACCGTTAGGTCCCGCAGCTGACGAACACATGCGGAACCATTTTACCATTAGCGCGCCGAGGCCATAAGTTTATAACCATAGCCGCCCGTAACCGAACTTCTACTCCTACTTCCGCCACTGTTTAAAAACACACCCTCCAGCCAATCATATCCAGCTTTTTCCTAGACCACCCCTACCTTCGAACCTTCCTAATTTCTACGCGAACACGACAAGACCAGAACTGTTTCGACCACCGATTCACCAACGACACCAAGTACAGCCGAGTCTGACTTGGAGCCATTAAGCCGAGCCTTATAACCTAACAATAAAGAAACGTGTTCTCCGGAGTTTGATCTTACACTCATTCGCCGTTCACCTAGTCCTAATACGTATCCCAATTTCGGGATCGATTCGACACCACACCAAAAGTGGGGGCAGAACCTGAGCGTGGAACGTGCCGCTTATGACTCGCGAGCTACAAGTTGGATCTCCCTGCTCTACACATTTTTTAAAACGTGCAACCCACATCTTCAACTAAAACGTTCCCGACTCCCGTTCGCTCACCTTGACATGATCGTCGCTACAGTTCGCGCTGTTCTCGAGATCAAAGTCCGTGAAGGTGAGATTGACACGGAAGTTCTGTGCGACCTGCAACGACCACTCGCAGTTCTGCTTGTGCGGATAATTCTGCGGGTAATTGGTGGAGTATATGGTGCCGACGTCGACGGTGAATCTACCACCGCACTGGAGCGGTACGCTTCTGTAACTGACGTTGAAACCGCGCGCAGCGTACGATATGTCCGAGTGGAATCTCACGAACATCTTGTTGCCAAAGCTGGTGTACACCATCGGCAGATCGGAGTAGCAGACCTCGATCAACATCGGCGCTTCCGAGCTGCTACCGCTGTACACTTGGAGCTTGTCGAAGTAGCAACCTCTCTGCATCTCCGTATTGACCTGGAGACAAAAGACTTTCATCAGCGTTAAGCTTCGTAACCCTCGTACGCTACTTAGGGCAACAATTCCACAATTTTGCTACTTTTCATGAGGGTGGACCGTAGAAAACATTTAGCTACGAATTATAAATTCGCTACTGACTATGGAGTGTGACCTGAATTCAGGATACTCACGTCATGGATAGTCAGCTCGACGCTCATCGTGTGATCGACCTCGATCAGCCATTCGCAATCGACGTTCACCGGATATCTCGACGGGTAACCCGGCGACGTAAACGAATCGAACGGTCTCGTCAGGTGTCCGCCACATCCGTCTAGCAACCACTCCAACCGGAAGCTGACGGGTGTTGGCGACGTAGCCATATACTGAACGAACACTTGATGCTGCGTGGAAGAAATCGTTCGACGTGGTACAGTGTCCGTGCTGCAGAGCCTCGCGAGCTGCGTGTTCGGTTCGTTGTCCATGCCCTCTTTGATATCCAGGTAGTTCTGGCAGGACGGTTCCAGTTCCGGAAGTCCGTCCAGCTCGAAATGCGAGAACGTCAGGTTGATCTTGTTGCCCATGGGAGCCTCGATCACCCAGGTGCAGTTCAAGATGTCCTCGTTCCTCTCCGGGAAGTTCGGGGACTCGATCACTCCGTAGAAACCGCTCACTTTGTTCTGGCACACTGTAAGTAGGAAGAAACTTTGGAGTAGGACAATTTTTTCCATAGTCATCTTACTTGGTGTAGAGTGTTTAGAAATTTCATTTCCATCTCCTCGACTGTCCATTCGATTTTCAGGGAGTAATGGATTCGGTCAGACTCGATACAGCAAGGTGCAGTCAACTCACGTGTTTCATATTTGAGATGAAAACCGCGGCCGAAGTTCGTATAGTCGGAGCGGAACCGCACGTTCATGATGTTCGACTTGCTCTGAATGACTTTCGGGTAAGGGTTGCTGCAGAACTTTCGTTTGTTGCTCGGATCAATGTCCTCGTAGATCTCGATGAAGTCGAATCTACATTTCTCGTGGGATTCGAGGTCGAGGTCGACTATTACAAGTTGTAATCGGTTTCCTGTAGCCACAGTGATCTTCCAGGTGCAGTCCGAGTGCAGGTATGGTTGCGGGTAATTCGGAGAGATTATGTCGCCAGTGGCGGCGTTCATGTTGCCACCGCAGCCTGCAAAGACAGAAGTGTTGTATAAACAATGATACAGAAGTAGTGCAATTCGAAATTACAGGGGTGAGTAAAGAATTACCAGAGGTGGTGCTATCCCATTCGATGCTGAACCCATCGAACTGCCTCGACCGATCGGAGACAAACTTCAGGTACAATAGATTAGTCTGACTTATGATCTCCAAGGGGATCTGTGTTCCGCAGAACTTGCCAATCAGGGGTGAAGTTTCGTAGCCACCGTTCCTGCAGACGGAGAAATATCTTCTGTTATTTCTTCTTCTATCTCTCGACACAATATGCTTCCTGCCGTCGAAATTATAAAATACCGCCGTCTGAAAAAATGATGTCGCTTCACCTGATCTCCAGATAATCGTAGATGCAAGATCGGTAGGGCTCTAGATCGAACGACTGCACGTTCAGGACCACCCTTCGCCTATTCGGTGCTTCTATTAGCCACACGCATTCTCTTCTGGCTGGGTACCGTCTTGGATAATTCGGTGACTTGATCACTCCGTTAGGCTTCATGTAATGACCACCGCAGACCTTCGAGGCGTCCACGAAGTGATACGAAGCAGTGAATTTAGCCTGCTTGTTTATATTGAGGAGATATCTTCCGATGTGCCAGACTATGCTTATTGTGTTACTTTGCGACGACAGTATCGGCATCGTCCTCGTCTCGCAGAATCTGAATAACCAACAAGTACATCTTCGTATTTAGATTTTCCTTCGGACACTTATTCTATCTTGTTTAAGAAAAATTGATTTTATACGTACGTGCCAAGCAGCTCCATGTCCGAGCGCAGATAACTTTCATAAATCTTCACGTAAGAACTGCATCCGTAACTCCCCACAAATTCAAAAGACAAGAAGGAGAGCTGCACTACGTTGCCTGGGGGAGCTTGTATCGTCCAAACGCAGTCCTCGACGTTGTAGGAGGTATCCGCTGGAGAATCAATTATCCCTGTTGGATCCTTGTACAGCCCTCCACAATCTATTAAAAGAAACAAATTGATTTATGAATTGAATTAAAATTCTTTCCCCACGTTCATTCCAGGTAGCAACACAAATTTTCCTCAATTCACGACAGAGCCCTCAAAGGCTCGACCCTTTGAGCAGACTCCAGGCAGAAGTTGCAAGACTTTTCACAGGACGTTGCCGGAGTTGAAAGGTGGCATTTACATCGGGTGGTGTTAATTTGTAGGCTGCAACTGTACGTACAATTGTCGATGGTCATGTAATTCGCGTTGAAGCCGCGGTCTTCTTCGCTGCCGTCGCTGACGAACCTCACCAGCATGTAATTTAACGTGGAGTAATAAGGATCTATAAATTTTTCCGTTCCGTCGCCGCATAGAGTCGCGAGCTTGGTGCTGTTCTCGTTGTCCCCGTCGAAGATCTCCAAGTAATCGAAGTAACAGACGTCCGGGTAGAAGCCCTCGATATCCATGTCCAGGATGTCCAGCATGATCCTCTTGCCGGGTGGTTGCTGGATCTCGTAGTTGCAGACCCTGGAGCTGTGGTACGTTTCCGGGTACATGGGCGAGTGGAAAGTGCCGTTTCTCTCGGTGAACACACCGCCGCAGATGATCGCGTACGAGAGAGTGAAGCCCTCTTTCTGCAACGTCATGTCGGACTTGAACACCACCAGCAACACGTTCGAGTTCGATTTCAGAGTTGGAGGCAGCGTCGAGCCGCAGAACCTGCCTAGCAACGGCGACTCGCTGGATGGACCGTCGTAAATCTGTGAAAATTGACAATTTCGATTAGACCGATTCTAATTCTCTGAATTAGAATGTCTGCGGTACCTCGACGTAGTCGAATCGGCAGACGTCCGATAATTCCAATTCAAACTTGGACCAGGTAATCTGTATGCGTTCTCCGACCGGCATCTGTATCCTCCAATCGCACTGCATGTTCCCCTGATAAGAGTTCATATAAGAAGGCAGAGTGATCGTACCGCTATGATGTGTATACACTCCGTTGCAGCCGGGTATACCTGAAAGAATAATTTTTCATTTCACGAAGGAGGTCGGGAGTGTAGGATCCCTGATTTTCATTCATGGTGCTCGTCGAATCGGTAAAAGATTGTTACCTTCGATGACGGAATAGTGAATCTGGAATCCAGAATCCTGCCCGGCGCTGTCAGAATGGAAATGGACCATAGCTTCCGAGCCTGGCAAGATGAGAGGAGGTGGCCGCGTATGGTTGCAGTAGAGACCCATCCTGTTGTGAGTCTCGCTCTTTATCTATGCAAAATTGAAAAAATATTCGTTCCTCAGACTGTTCCTGATCCCTCGAGTCCCAAACGATGTACGACAACAACATTTTTCAATTGAAATTATAAGAATAAGAGTCCCGTTTTTGAAGTACACGAACCTCTAGGTAGTCGTTCTCGCAGGTTGGATGCTCCTCGATCATTAATTGGCCAAAGTACAACTGTATCCTCTTCGAGGGTTGGACAGAGATGTACCAATAGCAGTCTCTGTTGGGCGGGTATCTACCCGGCGAACCCGGTGAGCTAAACGTTCCATAGTCAGCTGTTAGAGCTCCGCCGCAAATGGGTTCGATGCTCTCCCAATGGAAAGCGAACCCGTCGTGAGAGATGCTGCTGTCCGAGTGGAACCAGAAGTACAAGGAATTGTGGGACGATACGATGTTCCCTGTTTCATTAGGCAACCTGTTCCCGCAGAACCTACCGATCATTTGGCTGCCAGCGTTTCTACCGTCGTGGATCTGAAACGTTGCCAATTATTCGATATTTTCGAATCTGCTAGATTCGGCAAACTACCCCGTGTCTGTCTTAACAAGTGATTAAACGATTAAACAATTTTTTGATTTCTTGGTCTTTTTCCGTGGACCCGTTACAGCAGCAACGGGGAGGCTGAAAAAATGCCCATTAAGCAGTTTTATCTTGTTCTAACTGGCGTACACGTGTATCCAACGAGTTTTAAAAGTCCAGTGGCTAGCATATTAACAGTGACTGCACGAGTAACATGTGTGTGCGTGTGTGTTAAAAGTGCATTAACGACACTGCGTGCTTTACGAGTTAGAACAAGGTAATAACGTGGTTGCAGCTACTAAAAATTCGTGCGGTGTTTTCGAGAGGGATGCTTTTTATGCTGGGACGTAAACGGTGTTCTAAAAATTCCCGGAAATAATCTAGCCTGAAAGAGAGGTAACGCGTAACCGTCTAGCAACCAGCAGTTTCATGTAAAAAGTGTTGAAACTGTGCAGATACGAAAAAGATCTTGAGAGAAGCGATACTCGCGGGGTACCTGCAGGAAATCGTATTTGCAGTCGGTCGATTGCTCGATATTGAACTTGGTGAAGGTGATGTTCAGAACGAGCAAGTTGTTGGTGGTGAGAAGCCACGCGCAGCTCAGATCGTGTTGATAAACAAACCCTTCGTTGGGGAACACGAGCTGTCCGACAAGATTCCGGGTCACACCGCCGCAAGTTTGTCGCGGGGTCTCGCATTTGGTGCCGGTGTACGTCGACGGACAATTGCAGACCGCGGCTCCGTCCACGATCGAGCAGGAGCCATTGTTTTTGCAGGGATTAGGGTCGCAGGGATCCCTCGTGTTACAGTTCTTCCCTGGAACAGTTGCGAATCGAAATTGAATGAGTTATGTATTCTTCTTATAGTCCACGATTCCGATGATTTTACCGAATGGAAACAACGAAACAAAATTGTGTATCGATCGGTATGAATATCGTTTGCAGATAATATAGCTCGGTCATTTCGGAATGGAAGGCTTCGAGACCTCATTAGGTACGATCGGATGCTCACCAAAGTACCCAGAGTCGCACGCGCAGATGTAGGTGCCCAAATCTCCAGCGACGCAATTTCCATGGACGCAAGGATTACTGGAGCAGGCGCCGCGTGGGGCGTCGACGACCGCTGTCTGTTGGCAACCACTCGAGCCGAATCCATTGCCTATGAAACCAGTCGGACATCGGCACAACACATAAGCGCTCGTAAGTGCTGCGTTCTCGATGCACGTCGCTAAAGGATGGCAAGGGTTCAGTTTGCAGCCTCCAACGTAGACGCAGTTAATACCGTCGCCGTTATAGCCACTCGGACATGCACCACACATCCTCGAACCCTGATACAAATTTGCAGAAACTCGTTGAATCGAATGGAAAGCTCTCCTTCTTGTTAACGTGATTTTCGTTCTTGTTTGTAATTCCTCTGGGACAATTACCATCGTGTTGATGCACTCCACTCTGGGAGCCGTGCTACAGCCGCCATTGTCTACCAGACACTCGTCGATATCGGTGCAGTAGTAGCCATTTCCGGTGTAACCGCGAGGACACGCGTCGCAGAAGAACGTACCAGGAGCGTTCCGACAAGCTACCCAAGGGTTCACCGAACATGGTCGATGGTTACCCGCGCATTCGTCCACGTCCTTGACGCAGGCTGGATTTAGGATGTCCAACTCATCGGCCTTCCAACCCTGAACAAAAACACATTTCCAATTAACAACGGGTGTTCTAAAATACCTTAACATTTTTTTGATAATTTTCAAGTAACGATGACACCTGCCTGATCACAAATGCAGGTGTAGCCAAGAGCGTTAGATTTGCTCACGCAGACACCGTGCCCACAGAGTTCCTGAGAGGTCTGCGTGCCGCAGGCGGACGATTTCGTCGTGCAGTGGATACCGTGCCATCCTGGAGTACACTCGCACCTATCGAAACAGAGCAGAGTGTATTTAAGAAATAAACCAATTTTACTAGGCTTATTCTTTTATGGAACACCCAGAGACCTGTACAAGCCTGGATAGTTGAAGCAAGTAGCACCATTTTGGCAGCCAAGATCTGTTCCCAGGAACCGCACGCATTCGTTTACATCGGTCATGCAATTAGGTCCCTACAACAATTTTTAGAGACGATTAATATTGTTCTCAGTCTGTTATGTATTAAATTATTCACCTCCCAGTTGGGCGGACAATTGCATTGGTATCCTTCGTAGAGGTCCTGGCAAGACCCTCCATTTTGACAAGGCTTGTTAGAGCACTCGTTCAGCCTTAATTTACTTTCCATCGATCTCACTTTGTCCTCCAATCTCCGTACCTAAAACAGTATGATCATAAACATATTCAGTACTCATCCTTCGCGGGTGGCAATTTGTTTAATTATTTTTTCGAATATTCAACAGCTGAAGATTTAAAAAGTCGCCCTGGAATAAAAGTTATACTTCCATACACACCCTGTTGGTGAGAACTCGAACTTTCAGGCTGACGCTGGCGGAGGTCTGAAAATGACAAATTATTTTGCTAATTACCGAGAACGTCCATCTTCGTTAAATTTTCATTCAATTATCCCGTAATTATAATGCACCTGATTTTGTAATGCACTCCCCGGCAGCGTGCCGTTCATCTCCACGAGACCCTTGAACGAGGCTATCCTTCGTTCCAGGCCATCGGGTCCTTCGACAATGTGCGAGAGTCGTAGCAAATCGCTTTCTAGATTTGCTAGGTGGCCCGTTCGCAATCTTTCAATCAGGTGCGTCGCATTTTGTGCCTAAAACATATCCAATCATGGCAATCAAGCTTCGAATATAATAATATTCAAGGTGGAAAACACGGAATTGTCGTATATCGTAGGTCCCTTACCGCAGAAGCAACGTGCAGCAAATTAATTTCGTTGACGTTGACGTAACCGGCGCCCAGAATCTTCAGGGTGATGTTCCTGTCCCTCGCGGCGGAAATGAACAGGTTTCCGTCCCGCGACTCCAACACGGGTCTAGATAGAAAGATATTAAAGTTAGGAAACATTAAAAGGCAGAAGTTCTCGGCGTAGGCGAGCGTCGACATCGACGGAAATTGTAATTCTCTCGTACCTCTCGTCCATCCACGCTGCGCTGGAGCACAGGTAAGTTAGCAGGAACCATTGCGACCACGAAGCCATCGCAGTCTGGCGACGACGAGCTTTAAAATCCTGCTCGATCGAGTTTTATTGCAGCATCTCCTGCCGGATGCTGATGCACGACCTTTCAACGTCAAACGTTCGTCGCCTACTGCATCGAATGATCCGAAACATAGCGTATCTCCGTTTGAAAAGTGGGCGTATTTAGGGGACTTATCGAAGTCCACCCAATATCGGTTACACCCGGTACCAGTACACGTAGCTTGCTCGCTTCAGTTAGAAATATTACGAGACTGTTCTTCTTTGCGTTATACAATATTATATGCATGACTAATATACATGTATAATGAATAATATATGGACCGTTTATTTTGAAAGTGGTTAATATTTAATATCTTAAAAAATGCCAATGCTTCTTTGTTCAATTTAAAATTGGCCGGCAAAAGAAATTGCGTAACCATTGATTATGAAAGTGGTGTAAGTCCAATTTCCATAAACAGGCGGCGGGGTTAGTGGCCACCGGTGGATTCATAATTGTTTTATTTCACGCGCCGAAAGTTACTATTTTAGGTTACTTATTTTATTTTCCTCCAACAATGGATAATTTCATATTCACATCGGATAGCGATATAGGTAAGAAGAAATAGTAAATCAATGTTATTTTATGACAATTGAAAATATTTATTTTATTTTATTTTAAATAAATTTACACAAAAATAAGACCCATGAATATAAACAAAAGAATAATCTTAGAATCGGAAGATGAAGAATAATTCCACTATGAAAAACAAATTAATGAAACGTAAAAAGAGAAGAAGAATTATAGAGATAGAATCTTCATCGGATGAGGATATTATTACCGAGAACTTGGATTCTGCAAAAGAAAATAAAGGAAAATATACGCAACGAATAACCAAAATTAAGCGAAATGCCGGACAAGAGTACTATACAAAAAAAGGAAAATTCATTCCAGCAAATTCTTGTTATTATTTATAAACAAAATTGGATTAATATGAAATATATTTTAAGTGATATTTGTTATTTCAAAATTGAAATTAAATGATATTTACAATTGACTGATTATGAAAGTGGTGTAAGTCCATTTGCAGCCTGGAAATATATATTATTTTAGTTAAATTCGCCTAAAAGAAATTTATATAATCAAATTACATATTGATAAATTAGTACAAACATTCACAGACTTCACATAATTAACCTATATTTTTCAATTGTCAGATCTGCTAACATTTAATTTTCTCGAAACAGAAGAAAATGGACTTGCACCACTTTCAAAATAAACGGTCCATATAATAATGAAGAGACAATTGTATAAAAATGACACTATGTTATTTTGAACTATAGCCATACATGTGTACAAAATTTTCAAGCACTTGGCCTGTATGTATAATAACCTAACGATGTTTCAAGAAAATTTTTTGAAAGAACACTCCCTTAAAGAATTATCAAAGATCAAATTAATTAAACTGCTATCAACTGACTGTGAGTCATGATGCGAAATAAAAATCGTCCAAGTAGGTTGTAACGAATGAAAGTAAAATAAAAATGAATTACCTATTTTAACAATTTTAAGAAGTTGAAAAATAATACAACATCATTCAATTCGGTTGTGTGTTCGACCAGACAATTTTAATTATATCGGTAGACTGCGGATCTTCATGCATTTATGGCAAAATTGAGTAGATGAAATTCGATATTGTCGAAATATTTTAAAAACTGAAGATGTCAATATATTATTTCTCTTGTATTAAAATCGTTAAGGGAAGAAATATTATCCAATTTGATTTCTATTTCTTGCAATCGATGCAGGCAATTTTTATTTTGCATAAAGATCCGCAGTCTATGTATCAGGTTGTCCCGACAGCTTCTTTCGCAATGTGCACGTTTAACGTTATCAGATTTACAGGATGCATCCCAGAACAGAGTTTGCGGGATGCACCCCAGATTTGTGACGCAAGCGAAGAGATTCGAGAGGAGGTGGTTTCCTGCAAATGAAAGAAAACACGATGAAACCATGGACGAGGTATTTTTCTGCTCCACGATCATTTTCAATTCGCCTATTTGCATGCAAATGAAGCGATCCAGCTTGCGAAACAACGATTCAGAAGAGAAATAGACTTGTGATACGAAGATTTTGGTGGGATAAACTCGTCTATGTTGTTGGAATATCTGCAAAAGAAAGTCGAGTGTCGAAGGATACTGACATTGTCTTTAGATGTTTTCTCCCCTTTCCTTCAAGGGGGGCCTGAGCAATAAACTTAGGGTCCTCATGTTTCTATGTTTCTGAGTGGACCCAAGAAGGGTTTTTTCCGCCCCCAAACTTTCGCCTTTTAGCCTCACTTTAGTTTCGGCTTGCATACCGTACAGACGTCTTCTGACAAGTTTTCCTTATTGTAATAAAGAATAGTATTGTCGATTCTTGTGCGTGATTTTACTTTATCATTAATACCCATTTCCAATATATGTAAATCGCGTTCCTGCTTCTTTTCAAGAAAATAGAAATATATGATCGGTATTTTAGAACATGAGACACGAAGTCCCACAATGATAGGTTTGCCATCCTTACAGCTCGTCTGCGATGAAACTTCGAATTGGTAGAGTAGTCCAGTCAATGAATGCTTAAAAGGGGGGTGTAGAGGGAAATGGAAGGAACACAATTTCTGACTTTGGAACTTTGTTCGGACTAGTTAGGAGGTAAACATACTAAAAGTTCCTACTCCTATGAGGTGAGCGGGGTGCAGGGGGGCACGTAGAAGGTCCCTTTTTTCGGTTTTCCGCTTACATCTCGGAAACTATGCATCCTAGCGATAAGACCATTCTATACAAAATTAAAGTTGATCAAATGTACCACAAGATTAATTTAATTCAGTTTTCGCTATCTCGCAAAGTTTCCGAGATATCCGTGCTCAAAATTCATTAATTCTGAAAAAACAGATTTTTCAAAATCAGAGTCGCCAGATCGAGGAAATCGAGGGGAATACAATTTACCCCCTCTCTGATAACCAGATTAATACGTGACTAGTCTACGGACTTAGTGGAGGATGTTGGAGTATGCGCACCGTCCTCATTGGAGACGGTTACCGTTACCGATCCTTTGTTAAATCGATAGCCAATATCAAATCGGACATCTCATGCCTCCCACCAACTGAAGGGGCAGCGTAACAACATTCTCTAAGGGCATATCACCAAGTCCAGATGTGGTGGGGACATGAACTGCCTCCTCAGATGTATGGGTGGGAGCTAACCACTAACAAATTTCTAACCCCGGTGCAAAATATAATACCGGATATGATATTGTTGGAATTTATTTAAGAAACAAATTTGACAAAAATAATCTACTGTTGCTTAGTAGGCACATTCGATCACTTGACTTTCGAGCGCCTGTACAAATGATACATTGTATCTATGCTGTCCGCGTCATGGGACCCTCAACTGCTACTTGTTTCTCACGTCATCGTCCGTTTTTCTAGAGCGATCGTCACTCGTGTCGTGTTTGTCGATCAGTAAAGACGTGCGTCATAACGTGCCTCATAACGTGCCTTCAGAGACATATTACTTTCAATAAATTCTATTTCATGTTATAGTATTGAGTGTGGTTTATTGTATACCCATAATCCAACAGATATAAACGTTATATCACTGTATAATATAGCGTTTTAATAAGGCAAAATACGTTAGACAAAATTTTTTTTTCAAAATTAGTGAATTTTCTGCGCGGTTATCTCGGAAACTATGCGAGATAGCGAAAAACTTAATGGAACCAATCTTGTGAAACATTTTGTGGGCTTTAATTTTATATGGAATGGTCTTATCGCTAGGAGGCATAGTTTCCGAGATATAAGCGAAAAATCACCCCGCTCACCTTTTAGGAGTGGAGACTTTTAGTATGTTTACCTCCTAAGTAATCCGAACAAAGTCCCAAAGTCGAAAATTGTGTTTCTTCCATTTCCCTGTACAACTTTTCGTTGACGGGACCAGAGCTAGGGAAAATGGTATTTTAAATAATAAATATAAATAATCCTATTTATTTTAGAGTAGGTGTACATCTTCGAAAATAAAATATTTTATTTGATGCTGTAATTTTTGAGAATGAAATAATTTATTTAAGGCAGTAATTTTTGAAAATAGTATTTGAAAATAGTATTTTATTTGAAGAATAGTTAAAATATTTGTATTTCGTCTCTTTAGTTTCAATTGTAATTTTAAATATTATTGCTGAAAATAATGGTTCGAATTCAATATATATATGAGTGTAAATCGTTTCTCAACGATAAGATAGACTGTACGTTTATGCCGTTTCTCAGAGTATTAATAATAAATATTAAATAATTAATAATAAATATTCTATTTCGTGTTTCAGATTGTTAAAATAGAAATATTATATTTTGTGGATCTAACTGTTGAAATAGAAATACTTTCTTTTGAGGTTCAGATTGTCGAAATAGAAAGATTTTATTTTCGAATTTGTTTATCTTATTTAAAATACTATTTTATTTAAGCAAAATATAATCTAAAATGTTAAATAGTATTTGAAGTATTTGTTCCGCTAAATACAGTAAAGTCGGTATTACTGTCCTCTGTTTACACCAGGTTCTATGTCCAGTGCCTACTCACTCCACTGGCGGCGATGATTGGTCTCGGCTCGAGTATATCGGTGTAAACTCCACACATTGACTCGAATAAATCGAAATGTTCAACTTTCTTAATTTTCATTACTTTTTTTATGAAATTTCACTATCGTATTTCTGACATTTTTCTGATTAATATAAGACTTAAACACGATATAATTCCCATTGCATTTAGTGGTTAAATCGACGAATCAAGTTTCGGTCGCAAGGAAGGACAGCGTATGGGAAAGAAAGAGACACTCATTCTGTCCTTCTCTATGTTCGGCTTCTCCTTTGAATTTCATTGTCCTTCTCTATCTTCGGACTCTCCTTTGAAGTAACAAAAATACGATCATACACACCAACCTTACTGTCCAGCATAAATACGGCTGTTGGACAGTAATATCGACTTTACTGTAATTTCAATTGTATTTACTGGTTAAATCCAGGGCCAGATTAAGCTAGCGCAGGGCCCGTAGCAAATGTTACCTGGGGGCCCTAGGTTTTGCATAATACTAAAACAAAACACAATGAAGGACCTTCTTTTAGCAGAAATATCTGTTAATAGTAGCCTGGGCTTTTTCTACTACAAGCACGGGGCCCGTAGTATTTGCTACTTCTGCTACTGAGCTTAAGGACTGCGTCTCCTAGACAGGCGTCACTCGCGCGTGACTGCACACAGTCACCATAGAACACTCACACGCCGCTAGACCACGTATACGTACGCGAGGATTGCAAGGGTCCGGGGATTCCACTCCTGATATCTTAATAATGCAAAAACGGGGTTTCTTATTAGTCAAAGTCGGTAGATAAAAGATCAATCTAGGGGGGCTATTTGCCTCAAAAGTCTTACTTTTACGTTTACGACGCGTAATTCTCATTATTCTGCAGCATGTCGCGGAGCCGCGAGTAGCAATGGAGAGGCGACGGTGCTGCCGCCTATCGTGGCTGTCGTATGCTACCGAATAATGTGAATTACGCGTCGTAAACGTAAAAGTAAGACCTTTGAGGCAAATAGCCCCCTAGATTGATCTTTTATCTACCGATTTTGACTAATAAGAAACCCCGTCTTTGCATTATTGAGAAATCAGAAGTGGAATCCCGGACCCTTGCAATCCTTGCGTACGTATACGTGGTGTAGCGGTGTGTGAGTGTACTGTGGTGATTGTGTGCAGTCACGCGCGAGTGTCGTCTGTCTAGGAGACGCAGTCCTTAAGACAACGAATACAAAACGGCTTGTTTTTTCGATGAGCCCACTACAGACGCATTTAGCGAGGAAACAATATATTTTGATGCTCTTTGTGTTAAAATATTCTCTGAATTATTGCACGTTCCT
Organism: Lasioglossum figueresi; assembly: GCA_028455805.1. Classification (NCBI taxonomy): domain Eukaryota; kingdom Metazoa; phylum Arthropoda; class Insecta; order Hymenoptera; family Halictidae; genus Lasioglossum; species Lasioglossum figueresi. The sequence goes on from CM052203.1 coordinate 1,275,501, forward strand.
GTACAGAGCCCTTTTTTGCAATTTGTCTCTTGAAACTTTTTAAACAATAATAGCGTATGTTTTTATAGAACAATTTTTATTCTGTACACTTTTTCCAAAAAAGGGCTTTGTACGGGAACGTAAAATAATTCAGAGAATATTACAACACAAAGAGCATCAAAATATATTGTTTCCTCGCTAAATGCATCTGTAGTGGGCTC
>CM052203.1:1275800-1319202 GCA_028455805.1 Lasioglossum figueresi
TCTTCTATTTATTGTATCATTAATATGGAACGCAATAGCTAGACGACACGAAGTACAGTGCGTTGAGTCAATGGGATTTCGAGACAAAAATCATAGTTGCAGTTTAAATATGTTATTTATGTACATGTTAACTAATTATTATATTTTGAGTGTTTTTTAATCAATATTGTTATCTTAGCAGTTATGTTGTATTTATTGTATCATTAATATGGAACGCTATAGCTAGACGACGCGAAGTACAGTGCGTTGAGTCAATGGGATTTCGAGATAAAAATCATAATTGCAGTTTAAATAAGTTATTTACGTACATGTTAACTAATTATTATATTTTGAGTGTTTTTTAATCAATATTGTTATCTTAGTAGTTATCTTCTATTTATTGTATCATTAATATGTAACGCAATTGCTAGATGACGCGAAGCACAGTGCGTTGAGTCAATGGGATTTCGAGATAAAAATCATAATTGCTGTTTAAATAAGTTATTTACGTACATGTTAACTAATTATTATATTTTGAGTGTTTCTTAATCAATATTGTTATGTTAGTAATTATCTTGTATTTATTGTATCATTAATATGGAACGCAATACCTAGACGACGCGAAGCACAGTGCGTTGAGTCAATGGGATTTCCAGATAAAAATCGTAATTGCAGTTTAAGTAAGTTATTTACGTACAGGTTAACTAATTATTATATTTTGAGTGTTTCTTAATCAATATCGTTATCTTAGTAGATATCTTCTATTTATTGTATTCATTAATATGGAACGCAATACCTAGACGACGCGAAGCACAGTGCGTTGAGTCAATGGGATTTCGAGATAAAAATCATAATTGCAGTTTAAATAAGTTATTTACGTACATGTTAACTACTTATTATATTTTGAGTGTTTTTTAATAAATATTTACCATTTAAATAGTAAAATTATAAATTTAACAAAATTTTTTTTGCAGTATCATTTTTTTTAGAAAAGTATGCCTTCAACGTCATCGACAGGCACATTTATATTGTAAGAACCTTAGTTTTTCTTTCTTCGTGGTTGCTTGAAAACCATATCTCGAAAATGGATCTATTAGTAATAAATCGCTCAGAATCTGAACAAATTTTTTCCAATTGCCGGACAGCTAGGGGCTGCTAATTTTAGTGTAATCCTTTGCAGGATACATGTATGCATATGTTCCAATAAAAATCATGGAGGAATTTTGTGGAGTATTTTTCTAAACCTTAATTTATGTTACAAAAAGCGTTGCAATGTCTGCTACTAAGTCTACTCTAAAAAAATGGACATCAAAATTGGAAGTACTTACCCTCAAAAACACGTTCCATTTCAAATAATACAAAATTTTCACTTTTATCGCACTGGCACACCAGCTCGATTGGAAGATGAATTTCGACTGAAATTGTTTGGCACGCACGCAACGCGACAGAGCATCGTGAACAAATTATTTATTTCTTCCAATCTCACTTCTTGTCTTAGTAACACAATTATAGTTTTCTATCGATCGTATTTATTGTTAATAAAATTGTCAATGCTTTCGGCGCGAGGGTTCGATCATTTGTTTCAAAATATTCTTAATTTGTTTTAATAAAAAAAATTATTCACATACGCAATTCTAGTGACGCTTGAAGATGATCTAAATGCAGACCGAAACGTCGGAATTACTTTAGTAATTTGCAAAATGGTTTTGTAAATTAGTAACAAACAATCGAACCCTTGCGCCGAAGCCTTAATAATTTTTTTTAGTAATACAATACCGAAGAACCCTTCAATGACGACATTGTATAACAAAACGGAAGTTTATGTTTTGATTTTTGTCCCATGACAACGCACTGTGCGATGCGGAGATCTTTATGTAAATAGAGATTTTTATAGGCACATTCCAGACGACAGAAATAACTCATAAATTCGTTTCTATTCCCTAGCATTTTCGATTGGAAAAATACAACGGTTCGAAACACGGGACATTGTACATATTATTATATTAAGTTTCGCCGATTGCAATATATCGTAAAATCTTCTATCTACCAATGGCTATATTCTTTCTCTCTCTTTTTACACATATCCCACTTTTGAAATTGGAACGTGCATCACCGAAAAAAAGTCGGGACAGCTTTTACGAAGCCCGGGTGAATTGTAAATTTCGAATAACGCCTCGACTGGTTCAATTATTCAAATTCGAATTTGTCCACTGCCATTACCGCTGCGTTTAAGGACGTCGGCCATTCGTCAATCGCCCGCATAGCCTTCGCCGCTGGAATCACTGTTGTCGGATTTGTACGTGCTCCGGGCAAAATGTTATTCGAAATGGTACAATAGTCGATTTGATTTCGTACTTCAAAAATCGTGTTTTGTCGATGAATTTTCAAAATGTATCAGATTTCTCGCTCTTTGTAAATTTTTCCCGGCTCTGCAGGGGACGTTACTGTCCTTCCGAATCTAGAACAAACGATCACGCGAGTCGCCGATCCAGGGAGCCGAACGGGTTCGCGGTAAATGTAACGCGAAAAGTGTAGTACGCGTAATAAATGGTTAACGCGACGCGAATAACGGCGGCGTGCGCCGGATTCTGGTTATATTCCCCTTATTAGCGTGGATCGTTCGCGTGGTTATGCGAATTATTCTCGTGGATCCTCAATGGGCCGTGTCGAGGAAGCTTCCGTTGGAACACGTTGCTTCGACTGCTAGCTGGCTTCGATACAATTTTTTGCATACTTCCAGGAAAACAGATAATTGCTTTAAGCATCTTTTCCTTGAGAGCTGGGCGTCGTAAACCTGGTTTTCCTGTTGCGTTTTATTCCGCTCGAGTACGATTTTTATTACGTTCATTATGGAACATAAAATTTCCGATTATTCGATCATTATTATTCGAGACACAATTGTACAGCGTTGGACTTGGACTTTTAATTGATTGGACCGTGAATTGTGTACGCGATGCGCCTAAAGAAGTTTTCACTCAAAAACCGGTCGCTGCCACGGAAACCAGTGTAATCGACAGTCCGTTACACCTCGGACGGGGAAGTGAAAGCCATTCCAGCGGTAAGAGTTCTGGAGGAGCTCCAAATTAGAGCGACCGTTATCGAGATCGTCTTCCGATTCACGAGTCACGAGTCACGAGCGCGCCGCGAAACGCTGTTTGTTTTCATAATAACGTGTGCCGTTGGCAACGGTTTCTGGTCTTCTGCCACTGTGGTACTTTTTGCTTTCGAATTTGCCCCGTCCACGAGATTTTCCCATTCGATCGAAACAATGGACCAGGTCACAGTTAGAACAATTGTCAAAGCTCTTTCTTTCCTTCAATTTGTTGATGGTTTCGAAAAACGGACAGCAGCGCGAACGAAATGATTGAATTGGTTTGCAAAAGATTGAAGCCTCTGCGTACACTTAATTGATTTTGTTCGCCTAACGAGTTTTAATAGCGCGATAACAGTTTAGAATAATTGATTCGACGCCAAACTCGATCGGCGCAGCGTAATCCGCGTACTAATCCCCTCTCCGATTCCATTGTGTGTTCAAAATTAAAGCTGTTAGTATTAACCTTGAATTAGGGCCATTTAGTTAACCTCGAATCGAGTCGAAATGCGCGTCTGATTATGGCTGATCCGTATCGACTCCGCTCCGAAATCGAAATTGGAAACCGTGGAATTGAATTTGAAATCGGAGTGCAATCTGGGATTGATCTTTACGGTTTTCGTGGATCGTTTGGAAGTTAAAAATGCGACCGGCTGAATTACCAATGATCCGTTTAATGGAACCGAATTGATCATGAATATTCAGCTAACTTTATTTTCGGTCGTTCCTTTCACTTACAAATATCCTCGAAGGTCGAAAATATTTCTGGATCTCTCTTGGCGAATCATTGTAACCTTTCGTTCAATACTTTAACTACCGGAAGGCTGTTAGTAGACCAATGACTACGCTGTACCGAAAAAACTCAATCGCTTTCTTTTTAACGATGGCCCAAAAAGAAACTGTTCTTTCTAAAGCGCCTATTAAATATTCACCCGTGGCTAGAATGTTAATATGTATTACATCGATTCAACCAGTTAATAATTAGCCGCTTTGAACGCCGTTGAAAATTAAACAAGTCTCGCCAGCAATATTTTCAGTTCCTCGCTCCGATAAATGCTTATTTACTAATAACGCGTAATAATTTATGAACCGCGCCGCAATTAAAGTCGAACGAGTTCGGAAATTAATACTTCGCTATCCGAAAGCTAATACGCTTATCGACAAATAAGCTTTACAATCTTCTTTTTTATCGGTAATTCCAGAAGAAATGAGCAGATTATTTTACAGGAGAGGATTTGTTGGTTCGGATTATTGTTGCCCTTGTAATATTTATTAAACCGCCTCGAGCTCACGATAGAAAAATGATATCAAGGCTGGCCTGATTACACGTTGGTTGAACATCGCAGATTTCGAGGATCGATTTCTACGTCCTTTTATCAGAAAAGCAGAAAACCAGCTGGATCGTTCGCTATTCGGGTTTTCGCGAAGAAGGAGTGACTCTTCGCATTGAACCGCGATTTTCCATCGTCGCTGGCGTGGAGTTAATCGCTGACGCTCTAATGGAGCGAACTAATCGCGCGATCCTGCAGGAAACGATTCGGCCATTAAATTCGAAAGCACCGATCGAAGCGTTCCGGCGCGACGACCCCTCACGGTTCCTGCGATTGTGTCATCTTCGATTGTGGATTCGCTGGTCCGGGGAATCCTCGTTCGTAAATTTCCAAAAAATCATCCACGCTTCTTCACCGAAGCACGGACAAAAAATCTCTCAATTATTTTCCTCATGTTCCTCGTACTTTTACCGAGTTGTAAACACTGATACTCTCAAATGAATCAGCAAAAAGAAAAACACTATTTGCAAATTAGCACAATATTATTTCCCAACGTTTCGATCTACATTTAGATAATTTTCAAGAGAATCAAGTAAACATTGCGTCTGTAACCACAAAATAAAACAGAATTAATAAATCATGAAACGAAAAAAACCACGGAACCAAATATACCATGAACCATTAAACCAAAACATAATTGTTACTCGCTTGCTTAGTGTCACCAAAAAAATTTAAACTTTACAAATAAACAACCTGTGGGTGACAACCCATGTTGCTGCTACGACAGCAGATATGGTAGTAACGAAACGTGAAGAAAACGGAAACCAATATGGCCGATGATTTATCGATCTATTGGTCGAGCCAAGATCAAGCGGTAAATTCAAATGCAATTTTATACCGAACATAAAAATAAACCAACATTTTTCATATTTTCCTTAGCTACCATCTCTAAACTTTTTTGTTTCCATTAATATGGTAAACAATATTACAAAATTAACATTCAACTAGACATCACCATTCTTCTATATCCTTGACAGTGTATAAACTTAATGCAGACAGTGAAATGAAAAAAGGGATATATTTAAGAAACTTTCCTTATATATAGCATTACCGGTTCAGTAATGTTGCGTAAAACTCATGTATCTCAGGTGTTTCATACCTAAGATTTACGCTACGGTGTTTAATCATGTGGATTGTTTCTATTAACAACCTCTGGTGCAAATTTGTTTCACGATCAACCACTTTAGCATTATCAAAGTCAAACGGGTGGTCAAATTCTAATTCTAGTACTCTAATTCTAGTTTCAATATACTAGTTCAATATAGTTCCAATATACACCTCGCTACATCCCTTACAAGGAATTGAGGTTTTTTTTCGTTTCATGATTTATTAATTCTTTTTATTTTGTGGTTACAGACGCAATGTTACTTGATTCTCTTGAAAATGATCTAAATGTAGACCGAAACGTTGAGAAATAATATTGTGCTAATTTGCAAATAGTGTTTTAGTAACATGTGATCGAACCTATGCGCCGATATCATTTTAAAAATTTTCTTTTTGCTTAAGCAACTTACGATCGATATTATTGAACATTTTTCTCAAATGAATTGTTGTGAATTGTCAGATCCTCTTAATATTAAAGAGAGGTTCTGCGTGGTATTTAATTCAATTGACAACTCGACACTCTTCGCCGTAACGAATTTGTAGTTTATTAAATTATTTACAATTGCTACGCATGATTCGAACTGGAAATCTTAGCTATCTCGGTTTGCGACTAGTTTTTCTTTCAGACTACTGTGTCTGGGTTGACAAATAATTCCTTTCTGCCTTCTATCCCTGAGTTCGCTCGCTTCTCACCTCGGTGGTGAGGCTAGAAAGTGGGAAAAACAGTCCTTTTCGAGGGGTGAGAACATCCCATTCGTTGACTGACTTGAAGGAGGAGCCGTTCCCATACATCTCCTATCGGCGGAGAAGGACATCCCCACCTCAAGCCAATCGCGGAAGTAAATGCCCAAACAATGGTACGGGCAGCGGACCCAGAGTCGAGTGGCAAAACGAAATGCCCAAGTGGCTAGCACGTGCGTTTGTTTCATTGCCCTTGTCCCAAGCATTTTCCAAGGATTCGGCTGACAGAGTCGTCTGTCTGCAACATCGACCATATATACCTATAGACGCGGCGAGATAAAACTGCCTCGTGACCAGATTAAACCGCCTAGCAGACGACTCTTGTGGGCACAGTGCTATAGTATGTTGAGAAATCACAGTACCGCGAAGCTAAAGTGGCAGAGGGGAAAGGGGAATCGTCGTCACATGTCATTCTGTATAAATATTTATGGAAACTGTAACTGTGTAATATACATGCATGTATTTTATTTTATTACTCGTTTATTTTTACTTTACTCTTACTATTTTAAGTATGGTTAACTCATTTTGTCGATTATAATTTGGAAGTTAAATTTTAATGTAGGAGTCGATAATATGAAATAATTTATTTAAAAAAAGAACAGTAAAAATAATATACATGTATATGTCGAATACAATACATATATTATATACAGGGTGTTCGACAACAGGTGGGAGAAAATTTAAGGGGTGGTCCTCGACGATAATATAAGACGAAAATGAAGAATAAAAAAATTGCGATTTCGGCTTCGTTATTTATTTATTAACACTTAAAAATCCGCTTAAAATGCGGCAACAAATCTAACAAAAGTGTACGTTGCGTACGTCATAGAGGCGCGCGACAGTCACGTATCAAGTGACAGATGCATGCATACTTTCGTTCTCATTTGAGGCCCCAGCGAGGCGAAAATATTTAATAAATCGTTGGACGACATTGAACCTACCTACTCGTTAAAATCCCCAAGGGCATTTCTAATATCCGCCCTATGAAATTATCGAGTAGAAGGGGTAAATGCCTTTTCACTTTTAAATTGTTCTCACACGAGTAGTTTACTCGAGATCGCTATAAAATGGTATCCATTGTGTCCATAAATGTTGAATAACATCCTCGCAAATGCAAGTATCCACAAAAATGCACATTCGTACCGGAATTCCGCAGAACTAATTCACGTTTGATGCACGTCAATCCGATTTTCGCACACGAAAAATAAAATATCAGTGAAATTAATGTGAAGTCTGTTACTGCACCCACTTAAATAACAGCCTAATTCAACGTTTTAAGAAAATGTGTTCCTGCAAAAAGAATCGTCCGTACAAGGTAGTATCCGTATGCACACCGATTCGAGACAGCTGATGCGATTCATGTTACACACACGAGATATTTGGCGGTCACAGACAGAATGAGAAAGAATCGTGAAATTCGTGAAAACAGGATAGACAATGTATCGGTATAGCAACGCGCGATGTTTGGGCGTGAGTTTCCTGTAGATCTCCATTTGTTTTATCGATCAGGCATTGACCGCGTCAGCTGTCTCGAATCAGCGTGCATACGAATGCAAGCGTGTACGGACGATTCTTCTTGCACAAACAAATTTTTTTGGAAAAGTTGAATTAGGGTGTTATTTAAGTGGGTTTAATTCACATTAATTTCACTGATATTTTATTTTTCGTGTGCGAAAGTCAAATTGATGTGCATCAAACGTGAATTAGTTGCGAACGATTCCGGTACGCGTGTGCATTTTTGTGGATACTTGCATTTGCGAGGATTTTATTCAACATTTATGGACCCAATGGATATCATTTTATAGTGGTTTGTTCCAGTGTATTGTATACGGTGTTGTAGCGCAGGATAAGGATTTGTGGATATGTTGGAGAACAATTTAAAAATGAAAGGACATTGACCCCTTCTACTCGATAATTCCATAGGGCGGATATTATAAATGCCCTTGTGGACTTTAACGAGCAGGTAGGTCCAATGTCGTCCAACGATGTATTAAATATTTTCACCTCGCTGGGGCCCCAAATGAGAACCAAGGTATGCATGCATCTGTCACTTGATACGTGACTGTCGCGCGCCTCTATGACGTACGCAACGTACACTTTTGTTAGACTTGTTGCCGCATTTTAGGCGGATTTTTAATTGTTAATAAATAAATAACGAAGCCGAAATCGCAATTTTTTTATTCTTCATTTTCGTCTTATATTATCGTCGAGGACCACCCCTTAAATTTTCTCCCACCTGTTGTCGAACACCCTGTATAATATATTCGTCTCATACACTATCCACCATTTTGAATTGTCTCGAATCGAGGCTTGTGGGCAACAGATAATTCTGGATCTCGTCCCACTGCATCGTATGCACATACTATACCTATGCCGGGCCTATAGGTATATATGGTCTAAGGTCTGCAACCTTAATTTTATGAGACGGGTAAAAACGGAAAGGTGCTGGCCTCTTCGCGACCCTTGTACACGTGTCCCGAGGACCAACGGTATTTTTTGTGGACCCTTCTATGCATGTCATAACATGAATTTTTCTCTTGTTTCCAATCCACAGTTTATTTATTATGTTCAATGTACATGTGAAACGGTATCTCTAAATTCCTCTGTCGCTTGGACCATTTCACCCAGTTCATTTTCAGCATAAACGCAAGTATTCGCAGTTCACGGATAACCGCGTGTACCGCTTTGTCAAACGTGTAACTATTTCATCAAACGCCAGGAACAAAGAATGTAAAAATTGTCCGAACGGTGTACAGTGCATCGCGAATTGCAGGGGATGAAAAAAAGGGACAGTTGATATTGGGATCCCTTTAGCACCCGGTTTTAAAAGGCAACGTTTCTTCGTCGAAACGGAGCGACGAAAAAGGATTTGCATATAACGAGATCGAGAGAACCGGGAGGCTCGTTACGGCCATCGCGGGAACGTGTCCGAAATGTGGAATTTCGTTTGGACCATGCTGTAGGAACTGGAATCCCCGCGAAACTGACCGATACCGTCTCGTTAGGTGTTGCGTCGGAATAAAAGGCGACCCAATTACCATACGCTCTGTGCAATAATCAGCTGCGTGGAAAAACAAGTTTTGTTCCCGTAAGTGTGCTTACGGACTTTCCACAGATTCGTGAAACGATCATCCAACAATGTGTATCGTATTCTTCGCGGTGGGAATATTTTCTAAAAAAATCTCGATTTCATAAAAATTGTATTAGAAACGTTAGTTGTAATTGAAATCGGCACTGCAACACTAATAATGTATGTTCTCACTTTATGCTGGTGAGCGTCTCTCTTTATTTGAAAATATTTATCTCGAGTTTCTGTCTCGCAGCTTATCTCTTATTTTCGCTAGTTTTCTTCTCGAGAGATCTTTATAAATTTCATAACGTGGACCGACGCATTCTTCCGTATAGTTATCTCTCTTTCTCGAATTTCGTGCTTCTTTCGGGGAAAACAGCTGGTGTAACGCAGCAACAGTTTTCTCGATTCTAAGACCGTGTTAGAACGAAACCACGTTGTAGGTACACCGTATTATATGGTATATATAGCTGTATTTACTATTTTTCTTTTCCACTCCGCTGTTTTGTTCCGTACAAATTTTTAGAATGGTTACCGTCTCGATCCACGGACCACGAAAATAAAAATTTTCGTTCGTCTAGAAAGTAGCGAGTAGGAATGGGATCAAGTACCTCGCAAACAGGTTTCGTACTTTGATTGATTGAATTCGAACTCTCTATAAGTACTTCGAAAAACAGAAATAGTACTCCTAAGTATACTCGAACCTTTCGAAACTTGTAAGTACTCATTCCAAGGTTTGATATCAGTTCGTATAAAATTAATACTTTTCAAATATAATCATTGAAACATTGTTGCTTCTAAATATTAATCGAAACCCATGAAATGAAACTTGGTTATTGAAATTGACTCGGATTCGTGAATAAATATTGATTTTGAACTCACCCCTACCTACTATACAGTTCTAATTTCCGAGATTCAAATACTAGTTGTTAAAGATTCGATTCCGTTCAAAATCGAAGTACTTATAAGTATCTTTTCGAAAATTGTAAGCACTCATTTCGAGGTTCGATATCGGTTTGTATAAACTGAATGTTTTTCAAATATAATCTTTGAAACATGTTTACTTTCGAGTATTAATTGGAACCCATGAAATGGAACTTGGTTATTGAAATTGACTCGGATTCGTGAGTACATATTGAACTTGATCCCAACCCTACCTCCTATGCAGTTCTAATTTCCGAGATTCAAATACTAGTTGTTAAAGATTTGATTCCGTTCAAAATCGAAGTACTTATAAGTATCTTTTCGAAAATTGTAAACACTCATTCCGAGATTCGATATCGGTTTGTATAAACTGAATGTTTTTCAAATATAATCTTTGAAACATTGTTACTTTCGAGTATTAATCGGAACCCATGAAATGGAACTTGGTTATTGAAATTGACTCGGATTCGTGAGTACATATTGAACTTGATCCCAACCCTACCTCCTATGCAGTTCTAATTTCCGAGATTCAAATACTAGTTGTTAAAGATTTGATTCCGTTCAAAAACGAAGTACTTATAAGTATCTTTTCGAAAATTGTAAACACTCATTCCGAGATTCGATATCGGTTTGTATAAACTGAATGTTTTTCAAATATAATCTTTGAAACATTGTTACTTTCGAGTATTAATCGTAACCCATGAAATGGAACTTGGTTATTGAAATTGACTCGGATTGGTGAATACTACTGAATACATATTGAACTTCATCCCACTCCTACCTACCATGCAGTTCTGATTTCCAAGATTCAAGTACTAGTTGTTAAAGATTCGATTTCTTTCAACATTGAAGTATTTATAAGTATCTTTTCGAAAATTGTAAGAACTCATTTCGAGGTTCGATATCAGTTTGTATAAAATGAATACTTTTCAAATGTAGTCATTGAAATATTGTTGCTTTTAAGTAGTAATTGAAATCCATGAAATGAAACTTGGTTATTGAAATTGACTCGGATTCGGGAGTTCATATTGAACTTGATCCCATCCCTACCTACTATGCAGTTCTGATTTCCATGATTCAAGTACTAGTTGTTAAAGATTCGATTTCTTTCAACATCGAAGTACTTATAAGTATCTTTTCGAAACTTGTAAGCACTCATTCCGAGGTTCGATATCAGTTTGTATAAAATGAATACTTTTCAAATATGGTCATTGAAATAAACTTAGAATAATTTTATCGGCGCTATGGTTTCGATCAAATTCTACACACTATATAGCTATTTTGTAACACTCAAACGTTTTTCGATTCGGATTTGAATCTGTTACGTCATAAGACCACGTTTGCTATAGAATTGTTTTCTATAAGAGGAACAGAAAACAGTCATCGAAACATTGTTGCTTTCAAGTATTAATCGGAACCCATGAAATGGAACTTGGTTATTGAAATTGACTCGGATTCGCGAGTACATATTGAACTTGATCCAACTTGATCCCATTCCTAGCAGCGAGTTTACCATTTTTATCTTGAGCTTCAAGTCCACACAGGTAATAAGCAGACAAGCATATAAATAGATTATTTTTCAGCGCTAGAGAAACTGTCATGGAGAATGTCGCAAAAAATACATAAAAATTTTTCTTCATGCAATAATGAACGGCGGGAGCTTACTGAAGCTCGCGATGACACGCAGATACGCTCTGAAATTGCCCATTCGTCCAGAGAACAATAAAGATGAGAAAATGGTGGTAAAGGCGTCGCGAACGTGATCTCGCGCTAGGTGCAATAAATATTTTTATGGCGGCCGTTATGCAGGAATGAAACGTTCGGCAACTCGATCGACAACATCGATACTTTTTCGAGAGGGGGTTGAAAAATTTTTTCGATGGGGTTTAGGCTGGTACGGGGGGAACAAATCTCCGATAAAAATGGGAACGCAGCGAGCGTGTTACCGCGTCACGCCGCGCCGCGGAATACGCGTCGTTAACAAATGGCCCTGCGATATTTTCGCGTCGTCCAGCCCGTTTAACGACCCACGCGACGCGTCGGGTCGCGTCGCTGTTTATTCGCTTTGGCGTAAATTGTCGGTTTCACGCAAATTTTCAAACTGGGTCGTGTTTTACAGAAATTTCTTTGTGCCTCCCGTGTAATCCGTTGGAACACGACACTCGGATCTTTTTAATGATCTTGAGTCGTCCCGCGTTTCTTTCTTCTCTCGATCCCTTTTCGCTTTGCTCCGAGCGAGACACCCAACTGTGGATCGCTTTGACGCAGTGGATACAAGACTAACGGCCGCAAAAATCTCGCGAAATTATTTTATAATCCATTGTGCAATAAATCTGACATGAAATTCGTTATATGCTCGACCAGCCGTTGCTCGACTTCGTTTCTAACGCGACAACCTTGTTTCGAACTTTGTCAAAAAATGAAAGAAAATTGCTTACGAGTTGTTTGATCTTCGTTGGTTTCCAGCACGTGGAAACTTGAACTCGCGATCGTGAAATAGCCAAGAACGGAAAAGAAATTATACGGGTTTTGGGAGAGCGGTCGAATTTATTTATTTATCCGCGATCACTCACGGCACGAAGAATTATTAGTTTACAGGCGTCGGGCTTGCCTCTATCGGCTGAGACGAGGATAGATCGCGTGTAAATATAATTGATCGTAACGTTCCGTAAATCCGAAGAAGAACAAAATGTACTATAACGAACTGAATCGAACCGAGGCGAGGATCCGATCAGCTATTGTATTTATTGATGTTATGAGTTGTCAGATTCTCTGTTACTGTTTTACCAGTAAAACTTGTAACATCAGTAAACCTTGTAACACCACACTTTGACACAATTATTATAAACTACGCGTATAAGACTTTTCGAACTCGATAGCGAACGCGAAGAAATAACACACTCCGACGCGGAAAAAGTTCCTTGCTCTTCGCGATTCCGCATGAAATTGTCCTCTTCCATCGAACAATGTATTCAACGAAGGCCGATCGTTTGAAACAAATGAAATCGTTGTCGATGGCATCGTCCGTTCAAGAATCGATCATATGATTCTCGAAAAATCAATATTACGATATGATTCACGAAAAATCAATATCTCCTCGGCAACGATTTCATTTGTTTCAAACGATCGGCCTTCGCCGAATACATTGTTCGATGGAAGAGAACAGTTTCACGCGGAATCGCGAAGAGCAAGGAATTCTTTCCACGTCGGAGTGTGTCATTTCTTCGCGTTCGCTATCGAGTTCGAAAAGTGTTATACGCGATGTTTTTAATAATTGTGTGAAAGTGTGGTGTTACAAGTTTTACTAGTGTTAGAAGTTTTACTGGTGTAGAAGACAAATGGATTTACGGCTGAATAAGTGAGTTTTTAATTCAATCGGTTACTGCTTTTTCTCTCGTTTGGGTAAAGTTGCCGATGATGTGGGTCCTCACCAATTTCTATGACCATGAAATACCTTTTTCATTAAAAATAATGCTCGTTGAAATCGGACAGGAAATAGTATAATACATGGATCGATTTTCAATTACAAGTTTTAATTGATATCTCGTAAACTAAAGCCGACACCAAAAAATGTTACCTATAAATGTTGTTCAGAATCATGGTCTTGACAACATATGCGAAGCTCGTTGAAATCGGACAGGAAATAATATATTTATCGATTTTGAATTACAAGTTTTGATTAATATCTCGTAAACTAAAGCCGACAGTAAAAAATTATACCTATAAATGTACCTTTTTCATTAAAAATAATGCTCGTTGAAATCGGACAAGAAATAGTATAATACATGGATCGATTTTCAATTACAAGTTTTAATTAATATCTCTTAAACTAAAGCCGACACCAAAAAATGTTACCTATAAATGTTGTTCAAAATCATGGCCTTGACAACATATGCGAAGCTCGTCGAAATCGGACAGAAAATAATACATTTATCGAATTTGAATTACAAATTTGAATTAATATCTGGTAAACTAAAGTCGACAGCAAAAAATTATACACATAAATGTTGTTCAGAATCATGGTCTTGACAACATATTCAAAGCTCATAGAAATCGGAGAGGATTAACATTATCGAGAAACTCTTGTTCGTTGCGACATCGCGGCGTGCCACCAACACTTGACCACTTGTCTTGGTCGCGCTGTCATTGGTCCGTGTTTTTCATTGATAACTCCTTAACGGAGCCTCGGATGACATTTTCGTAAGGGAAAATGTCGTTTGAAATGATCTCAGGAACCTCCCATTTCCCGATGTTGAGGGAATTTTGGGACACCCTGTATGGTCTAAGGTCTGCAACCTTAATTTTATGAGACGGGTAAAAACGGAAAGGTGCTGGCCTCCTCGCGACCCTTGTACACGTGTCCCGAGGACCAACGGTATGTTTTGTGGATCCTTCTATGCATGTCATAACAATTGATATTCGTCGCTGCACGCTCCCCTCACCGCGCACCTCAAACTACTCTGTCCGCTCGAAGTGCGCGACGAAGGCAAGACGAGACGCGACGACAGCCGATTCCTCGTTACAGGCGACTTTCGACAATTTTAATCTAACACGAGTAACTGCTTACGAATTGATCACGTAGTATTTGATAGAATTAGAGTTGCGCGACTAATGAAGACACTGAAAGGGTTCATCGCGCGTCGCAGAACGGGATTTTCATTCGCATCGGCGGCCCGTGTCGGCGATAGCGATTAAAGGATTGTCTTCCTTCGGCCGCATATTGCGTTCTCGGCGGATGGATAATATTGAAAGTCAATTGCCGGCATTGTGTCCAATAAAAGGGTCTTCTTTGGAAAGAAATAGTCCGAGCCGTCCGATAACACGAGTTACATGGGATCGATGAACGGAAATTAAAGTCTGCCAGCGGGACGAACGGATAAAAACGATACGCGCGGACCGATCCGAACAACCGCGCCCATTATTCAACTTTTTCGCGTGCTTTTATCTGCATCGACGCGGCGTTTCGCTGTGCTTTCCATTCACATTCTATTAAATCCTCGCGAGACCTTCGACGTGATTGCCGAAAACGACCTATTTACATTCTATCCATTAACTGGTTCTTGAACACGTCACTCGCGCGAGAGTGACAGTGTCGTTCCGACCGTCATTCCCCGTTAAACGGCCCCTTAGGCGAGTGTCACTCATTTTTCGTAATACGCTAAACAAGTTTCGCGGACGGATAAAACTAATCTTAGGCGAAGCAAAGAGTAAAACAAGAAACGGGCAACAGGTCAGCGGTCGCTAAATTCAAAAAAAAGAAGGGTGTGGTTGTTCGGCGGCGTTTGGAGGGTAGGAAAATTGACTTTTACGAATGAAATGGCGGACCCGATCATTTCGGGGGACGACGCGGTCCATTTCTTTTTATTGGGGAACACGAGGGTCGACGCATCCGGAGCGAATAGCTGGCGTTCCCGGGACCCGGAATGCACGCATACCACGCACGCGTGACGGATGCGTGTGGACGCACGTGGACACACGGGTACAGTCGGGTACAGTCGGGTAACTGTTCTCCGTCAACCCCGTTCCGCAAACTCGGGTACTCGCGAATCTGCGCCAGCGAACACTGAATCGGCTTGTACTTGAAATCCCACTTCATATATTTTCCCCGAGGTATTTTCTTGCCATTACAATAATACAGAAGCGCTTTCTCAAGAGTTATTTGTGCCGAGCAACGGGCTATTTTGTTGGAAATGATTTTCATAAATGAAACGCGTTGTTTTGCACGCGGGGCCAAATATTGACCGAAGCTCGAGGAATCAAGACACGCGTCGAAACGATATAAAATCACCGGATAAAATAATTCGGAACCGCATCCATGGAAAACACACGAGAACTTTTCGAACAACCGGGTTCGCTGGTAGTTGTTGAAATAACATTGCTTTCGTTTGTTCTGTAAACATCGAGAGTCTCTTTCTTGATTCAGATCGGTAAATGCATATTTTAAGAAATGCGTGCAGCGACGTGTTCTCTCGCAATTATACACACCGGCTCGGTTCTATAAATTAATCCGCTAATTTGCATACCGCGATAAAATCCGCGGGGAAATCTCAAGAATTGCGCATTAGGTCCAGTCATTTCAGAGCTTAAGTATCACGCACGAGAATGAACAATCTATTTCGCCCGTAGTCTTTATTAAGAACGCCACGAATTATGGCAAAGGTTGATCGAAAGTTTTTAGCTCGCTCCCTCTTGAAGCGAGTCTCCCTCGTAAAAAGAATTATTCCTTGCATACTTCGTTAGAATCATTCCATTATAGTCCTTAATTGTCCGTCGCATACTTCGTTGTAGTCATTACAGCGTAGTTCAACTTAATTTTCCCTCTTGCATACTTCGTTATAGTTTCATTAAAATCAGAATGTTCTGCTCGGACGGCTTTTCTTTTACGAACACACTAGGTCATTGATTTTTTAGCGCGATACTCTTTCTACTAATTACAGTCTATTAGCACGCTCGGTCTACACTAATTAGCAGCTAATGCTACCTATACACTTTCGCAGCCGATAATTTTCTCGCTTTCTTAGAGCCGAGTGTGAAGCTGATGTTTACCATCAAGAGTTTCTTGTAAGACGTCGCGTTCGAAGCTACTTGTTAGCTCGGGCAGGAAAAATGATCGCAGAATTATGCGATTTTTGTGAAAGGACGCGCGGCTATTCCCGAGAAGAAACATTCTACGAGGAGAAAAGCTGTTAATTTTAGTACGGTTGGGACGTATTGTATTTTTATTCGAGCGAGTGTTTCTACATATTTGAATAAAGATCGAGTTGGGAGAATGAGAATTTGCAAAAACGAAGAGTTATAAGAATTATGAGGTGAACAAATGAGACGAACAATGAGGCCTGGCCCTGAAAGAGTCAGGAGGACTTATGCGACGATTCGTCGAGTCGTTAATTAGTGACAAACAGCTAATGGGTCTGTTTGTTCGGTAGTCTCGGCACCGTCAAACCCGACGAGGCTTGCTGTCGATCACGCACCGGGGTTGGTTCCGGTCATGCAAATATTTAGTCGCCTATACAGACCGGCATCCGAAGATCCGATGAGGGTGGCTCAAGATGCGGTTGTCCTCGACGAGGTGCAAATTTGCATATGCATGCCACCGTGCTATCCTCTCCCCTTACTTTCACTTCTCCCGGTTCCTTCTGTGAAATCGCAGCTTGCCTTTTCATTCTGGACGTTTTCGCATTTCACACCGCGCAACGACTCCGAAAAAGCTGTAGTAGTTGCTCGATATAGGATCGGTGTGGACATAGCTTAACTGCTACGTCACCTAGACAGACGACACTCGCGCGTGACTGTACACAGTATACTCGTACACCGCTAGACCACGTATACGTACGCGAGGATTGCAAGGGTGCGGGATTCCACTCCTGATTCCTCAATAATGCAAAGGCGGGGTTTCTTAGTAGTCAAAATCGATAGATAAATGATCAATCTAGGGGGCTATTTGTCTCAAAAGTACTACTTTTACGTTTACGACACGTAATTCTCATTATTCGGCAGATGCCGTATACGTACGCAATAATGCAAAGACGGGGTTTCTTAGTAGTGAAAATCGATAGATAAAAGATCAATCTAGAGGGCTATTTGCCTAAAAAATCCTACTTTAACGTTTACCATATGTAATTTACATTCAGGCAGCACCGTCGCCTGTCCATTACTTCTCGCGGCTCCGCGACGTGCTGCCGAATAATGAGAATTACGCGTCGTAAACGTAAAACTAGGACTTTCAAGATCACCACTGGCAGTGGAAGAGCACCACTGGCGACACACAACAACAAAACGAAACAGCAAAATATTCTGTAGACTTTCCCGAATACAGTGATATCCAATATTAATACATTATGAATGTTTACACTATCGTTAGAGATGGAAAGAAACCACTTTTGCACCAATTTTTGAGGATATTTTAAGATTTATATAAAAAAATAAGGGTCCACCGGAAAATCGAACTATACCACGCGATAGAGCAGACTTTTATCTTGAGAAACCACCCTTTCAAGTTTCCAACGTTGACGTTTTTTTTTCGATCCAGAAAGCAAAATATCTTCGCCCGACATGAATTGTTGCAAGTGGTGCTCTTAAAAGTCTTACTTTTACGTTTACGACGCATAATTCTCATTATTCGGCAGCATGTCGCGGAGCCGCAACACTGCTGCCGCCTATCGTGGCTGTCGATATGCTTCCGAATAATGAGAATTACGCGTCTTAAACGTAAAAGTAGGACTTTTGAGGCAAATAGTCCCCTAGATTGATCTTTCACCTAGCGATTAGGACTACTAAGAAACCCCGTCTTTGCATTATTCAGAAATAAGGACTAGTATCACGGGCCCTTGCAATCCTCGCGTACATATACGTGGTTTAGCGGTGTGTGAGTGTATTGTGGTGATTGTGTGCAGTCAACGCGGGTGTCGTCTTTCTAGGAGACGCAGTCCTTAAGGAAGGAAGGAATGACGTTCATGTTTGGTACAGGCTTCTTAAAGTCAGTCTATTCTGTGTAATTTATTCAGTTCAAGTTTTATTCTGATTTAAAGAGGGGATGAACGACGTCCATGTTTGGTAGTCATCTTAAAATATTTTTTATTGCATTCAATTTTTATTCAGATTTAAGGAAGGCATGAGTGACTTCCATGTTTGGTACAGGCTTCTTAAAGTCAGTCTATTCTGTGTAATTTATTCAGTTCAAGTTTTATTCTGATTTAAAGAGGGGATGAACGACGTCCATGTTTGGTACAGTCTTTTTAAAGTCATTTTGTTCTGTTGAACTTACTCTGTTAGGCCTATCGACAGCCACGATAGGCGGCAGCCTGTCCATTGCTTCTCACGGCTTCGCAACATGCTGCCGAATAATGAGAATTACGCGTCTTAAACGTAAAAGTAGGACTTTTGAGGCAAACAGCTCCCTAGATTGATCTTTCACCTAGCGATTTGGACTACTAAGAAACCCCGTCTTTCCATTATTGACCAATCAGGAGTGGAATCCCGGGCCCTTGCAATCCTCGCGTATTTATACGTGGTTTAGCGGTGTGCGAGTGTTCTGTGGTGATTGTGTGCAGTCACGCGCGAGTGTCGTCTGTCTAGGAGACGCAGTCCTTAAGAAAGCTATGGAATAAATAGAAGGAGAAACAAATATGTATATCTGGTTAGTCACTCGTCGGACAGGGAACAAAAGTCCAAGAGGGAGAAACGCGGCTGCGCTGCCGTGCCGGTGTGAATTGAAACGACATAAAGCTTTTGTTGATCCGGAATCCTGGGGCGAGATTTTCCAGCTCGTGATCGCGGGGGCTTACGGGAAATTAAAGCGCTTAAAAACGCGACGGTTAAGGGGTTGAAAAAGCGCATCACGATTCATTTGCGAGCACGAGCTGTGCGGTGGACGAGATCTCAGCTGCTGCATTATCCCGGGTAACCACGTTGTAATTCTCGCAATTCGCGGCGCGATTACAGGGAAGTTCTGAGATTATTCCGCGACCGAGAGGAATTCCGGATCGTTCCCTCGACCCGATTGTTATCGGGCAAATACCTACCAGAACACGCGTACACACTCGGTTTTGCGCCGGGAAAAATCCGAAAAATCCTCTGCCCAGGACCTCACGTCGAATAAAATACATCGGTATCCTATTGAAATGAATCCCGGCGTTCTATTTGCCTCCGATAACAATATCTCCCTCTTTCCCGCATCCCGTAGAAACGAAATATAAAAGCCGTGAATCGTGCGAGGAGTCTACGCTTTCAACCTCGATTAATCCCGGGGAAATTCGTTTGAGAGCTCTCGCGGCGGATGCGCGCGCTCTGTAGACAATTTTTAGCTGGCTGTTGCGCCTCTCGCTTAAATGACGGCACACAGTCATCGTGGACGTGGCAAATCGTCTGATTCGATCAGCAAATATTTCATTTTGTTTTATTAAATTCTTCTTTTTTCACGAAAAGGTTACATTTATTTTTTAAATGCGCTACTCGCTCAGAGACTGGCACAGCTTGGAACAGGTGGAATGTCAGATTCGTAGGCCAATTAAAAATGCGCGTTGCGGCTTTTCAGCGCGTACTATTTCAAGCAGGGGCACTCGTGATTAATATCTAACGTTGTCTAATAAGTAATTTCACGTTTCTGCACCGGCGGTGTGCAGGCCAGCCCGTGGTGAAATTGCGTGAGCTCATTCATCAGGAATCGGTATTACGGTAGAATAGGATTTTGCGTGTAGGATCTGTTGGTATGCATGTAATTACGGTGGTCGAGGCTGAGAATTACTCGACGGTTCATTAAAGCTATTCGCTGTGTGTCAAGAGCGCCCGCCGGCTTGATCAATTCTGTTTTACATTCTGTCGACAGTGGTCATTGAAAGCTTCTACCTCGTTCCCTGAATGAGACCGGATTTTCCTGTTAGATGCCCAGACTCTGCTGCATTGTTCAAATTTGCCCATTCAATAATTAATCGAACGGTTTTTCTACCTGAAATTTCTAAAAAATTTTGATTTTATGTTCAAGAGACTTTTTTTTATCTACGCTTAGTTTTACCCTCGTGCATTTTTCAGCCTCGTTAAATGCTCATTTCATATTTGCTTATTAAGCGAACTCTTCAACTTCCAAGCCATTCGAGTGGCTCTTCTTTAATCCGAATTACACGTCGTAGCTAAAAGCCTGTAAAAATTGGAGCCGTATTTGGAGAATTACAAGGTGCTCAACGTCCCACAAGCAGGAAAAACAAAATTCCGGGGGAAAGTGTTAAACGATCTTCCACAGGACGGACGCGTGTCCTCTTTCTCTGGAGTAGTGTCGCTCGAGGATCAAGCTTTTCTGATAAAAGAGGATCTCTCCACCGTGGCGTCAGTTCCATCGGGCCCGTAACAGACCGTAGCCCCGGCGTGTCTAGCATGCTGTGGAATCGGTGCCAATTATCAGTCTCTTGTGTTTTGCTGCAACGCCGGAAAGAACCGGGACACCGAGGCGCTTGACCTTTGCTCCATTTGTGTCCTCTCTGATAGGCTCGTTCGCCTGGAACGCCGACACGTGACGAGGGGGTGGCTGAATAACGGGGGCAGGCAGGGTTGTATCATTTTTTTCCCCTCTTTGTTACTTTCGCAACAGCGCTCTTTTTTCCCCATCCCCTCTAAAAAAGAAAGATCAATAGGTGGTCTTATTTTTACCGGAACGATCGATCCAATTTTCGTGAAAGACCCATTGTTCGCGCGCGCGCGCTTTTGTTAATTGCGGTTGCCATACGCTCGCGAAAACGTCTTCGGTTAAGTTTTATTCTCCTAAAAAATGTCGTATAAATCTTCGAAAAAATTCGTTCAGATTCGATTTTCTTCGAGACGAGCAACGTTGGCAACGTGAAATAAAGGTTGGCTAATTACCAGCTCGATCAAACAACACGAAGAGAAAGCTAATTCGCCATGGTCTAAGAAAATTACGGTTCCTTCTCTCTGATGGGGTCAGAGATTCTCGCCGAAGATTTTCCTCATCGAGTCCTGCGCCGGTTACGGTGAATATCGTCGTCGACAACGGAACGATTCCACCGGATGAAAATTAATGCTGATCCATATGTATCCGCGGAAGAATTAACGCCATTAACAACGAGCAAGCGCGCCACGGCAGATGGCAGCGAAGAGAAAAGTACGATTAAACTGCGCGCTGCCGTGCACGCTGTGCCTTAATTAGTCCAGATTTCTCCGGGACCCCGAAGAATACCGAAACTGCTTCAACCCTCGGTCCCTTCACCTAATAAAGTCCACGGCACGTCCATCCTTTCGCAGGAGTTTCCCTCTTTCAGGAATCGACCTTTATTTCCAGGCCATCCCGAGGAGAAACGGGAAATCTGCTAGAATGCGACGAGAATCCCTTACAATATTTCTTTAGAATTTTTCTTGAATATTTCAATTAGCCGTCTCAAAATTCGACCTCGATTCCGAGCCAAAACGAAAGACTACGTTCACTCTTGTCGATGCGCTGACTGTGAAATACGAAATTTTATTAATTTCAGCGAGTGAAAGTTGAACAGAGATTTAGATTCTTTTGTTAACTGCTTCTCGGTTTTCCAAAGAAAGCATGAACGTCTCGAAGTCTTGTAGGCTTCAGCAAGCAACTCTCGGCAGCATACTCCTTCGCGGAACACTCTACCAGGGTTGAATAACAGCCAGAGTCTTCTTCTAACACGTTTCTTACTCGACATTACGGAAATTGGGTTCGCGACGGCTCCGCTTTGTCGTCTATTTGGACCCGGAGAGCCTGTACAAAGGATTAGGCTCGCAAAAGAAAACGGGGGCCTCTGCGAAAAATAAAACGAGAGAGCGACAGAGTAAGCTAGTCTCTTCCTGGAGACAGATGTCCTGGAGATACGTCTGTGAATTAATACTTTCGCTGCTACCGCGTATACGTACATACACCGTCGCGTAGACGGTAGACTTTATCGAACGTTTTATTCCCCTCAGAAAAGAAACTCCAATCCCATTGCACTTCGTATTTTATAGGTTGTTCAGTGGAGAACAGGAAATTGCTTGATACTCTGCCTGGATGTTTAGCTTCGTCCACCGCGCTGCTTATTTTATATTTATTTCGATGTTTGTTCTCGGCTGTAACTGTTCCGTTTTTGTTTTCGTCGAAAATACATCGCTAAAGGACCACTTTCGTCCTGGATTGCTTTGCTCCAACAGTTAGCAAAGGTCCTCGGCATTTATGCGAACGTTTTGTTCGATTTTTCCTTCGTTTTTCGTCCTTTTTTCCAATCGTGTAATTGACGTAAAGAACGAACGATATTAATTCTATTAAATTATCAAACCGTGATAATCGAAAGAGATCCATTTTCTTAGCGAAATAATATCGTGTATGGTTTTATGCGAACCTTACTTTATTTTATTTCGCACAGTCACCGTCCGCAGACTAATTAGTAGAATGGCGTACATGGAATTGCTGTTTCCCATGTAGGAATTGCAATGAAAATATTCCTCGCTCTCTAATTACTTTGTTTTAATGAAAATAATTTCCGTTTAACTCTGCGCAGGCTTTCCCGTGGAACGGGGGACATTTATTTCTCTATTATAATAATCGCGGTCTCTCGATTAACCTGAATTCTTGTGCGATGCCCTTTTAAAACATTATTCCGCAGCTTTCAATAAACGAAAGGTCCGCGTTATAATTAATACATGATCTGTATAATCTCATCGATTCGCGCGAGTGGACGACCCTCGTCGCGATCTCGGTTAATCAGCGCGTCCTCTCGGCGAATCGTTACTACGAGCTTTGAAGTCTGTAGAAAGCGAACGCGTCTTTTTCTACCCTTTTTATTTTTTCGCCGAGTCAACCCTCGCGAGCCTTTGAGCGTCAACCCTCTTCTTCGCTGAACCACCCCTGCACCTTCAACTCCTGTATCTTCGAGTTTCCGGCGCGAACACGGCGAAGATGCGTCTGCGAGATAATTCGTAGATAGAAGGGAAGTTTTACAATTTAATATTCCCTTTGGTAGATAAAGTCATAAAAATAACGGGTCACAAGTTCTCGCAGTAGCGTTTACAATTCTGAATGCTCGCGATCAACGATCCAGCATTAAGGAAGCATATTTGTGCTTGCAGTATAGGTAAACAAGCTGCGAGCGAAGCGTCGAATGGACCACTAAAAAGTAAAATTTCCCATGGAAATGCTCGAGGAGCACGCCAGGATATCGAGACGCGAAAGATAAACGTTCCGGTCGCGTTTCCAGCTCGGTGAAAGTGTGTCAGTGACGAGATAAAGAACAAGTAGTCGTTCCATATTTCTTGTTGAACCTTGCGCAACGTTAAATGTTTGTTATACTCGACGTCGTTGTTTCATAGTTTTCGCGTTCTCTATTCCAGCTGCTTCTTCTTCTTCTTCTTCTTCGTCGTCGTTGTGTAGCTCCTCTCTCGCTGCGTGTATAGCGCATTTGGCTTTTAGAAGCACTTCGAATTCTCAAAAGCCGGCTTAAATGGTTTATTGCGAAAGGGAGGAGAGAGAGCATCGTCGCGGGGAGCAAGCGAGCGTGGATGCTCATGGTGATACGGAACGGAAATGTTCCAGGAAGACGATTATGTCTTCAAAATATCCTGGCAAAGCCAATCCGCCCTCGACTCCTCGCCAAATGAACTTCTCCGTCGAGAATGTGCCGGCTATGCTATTCCCCAGGAACGCAACTGGCCATTGTGTGGATCACGGTGGCGTTTCTGATTTCCTGTTCTGTTTCGTTGCGAGAACACGTTGCTGCTAGATCACTGGCAGAAAATGTTCGTATTCGTTTTCGTGATAAACATTTTCTCGTAACGAAACGCAGTGAGAAACACAGTTAGAGGGTTAAAAACATTGTACTACCATTTCTCAACTCCATTCAGCTATTTATTAAGAAGCAGCTCGCGGATGCACGCGGTTTTCGGTTTCCTTCGCGCGGATCCCGTTTAATCGTGATTAACGGAGCTGGCCGTCGGAGTGGAAATAAAATTAAAACGGATAAATACTGCGCAGTGCGGTATTCGGCTTATTCTCGGTTGCACGCGCGGGAAACTCGCTACCCCTCTCGAAACCGTTCCTCGGCTCGGAATCCACCGCCCTTCGCTCTATCCGCGTTCTCTTTCCGCATAATTTATGTTTATTATGTGTAAATTAATATATGAAATTAATCAAAATCGTGAGGGGTTATTTGACAGCACGTCGCGCCGCTCAAATGTTTCACAGGCCAATGCACGCGTGGTCCGAAGACAGAAAAATTGGATAAGAAGATTGTCGCGGGCCATCGTCACGTAGCACTCGGGTTTTCGAGCTCCGGGACGGAGTCCCGTGGAATTTTGAATAGCCTTTGAGCATTGCACCGTCCCGGCCAGCTTTTAAACCAATTTCTGCGCGCACTACAGAAGCGGGATTTGTAAAATAAAAATTCCCTCGGCGCCGCCAGGGGACTTTTTATTCAACGTTCGCCGAGGGATGAGCCACCCGGAAAAGAAAGGACAAGAAACGTTTTGTGCGCGCGCGCGACGAACACATACAATTATTATTCGTAATTTTTAAATAACGGATTGCTCGGTAATTTCGGAAACATCGAACGCGGATTTTCGAATCGAGCGATCCCGATAATATTTCTATCCCGCGTGTAACAAGTCAGTTACTGGATTTTGCGCAGTCATATGCAAATATGCAGAGTGTTCGGAAATACCAGTTTATTTTTATATCCACTGTACACGCTTAACGAAAAACAATCTCTAATTCCCACTGTTTATAAAACAGCAGAATATTCTTTTTTTTTTTTAGTGACGTACACCGAGTGTTGCATTTATATTTTTTAAATTGTTTTTCGCTGCACACGAAAGTTTTGACAGGGTTCAATTAAATTGCTGAACTAAAATTGAAATTATGGCGGATGAACGAAAGGAGAGTAAATAAACGTGAGGTGTTTGACGATAAAAATACTTGCGATTAAAACAATTGCTTCAGATAGATGAAAAATTCTAGCTGTTCGCAATTTCATTATTTTGAACACGTCAAAATTCCGAAGAAGATCAAATCACTCGAAAAATTTCTTTCTGGATTACTACAAAGAACATTTGCCGACAATGGCCAGGAATAATTCGAGCAATACCCCCGCAAGGACAAAAAGGGACGAAAAAGAGGGAAAGTTGAACTAAAACAAACCAGTCGGGGCGAGTATAGTTCGAAATTAAAAAACTCGTTTAAAGTCAAAGGGGTTTTCGAGCGTACGGTGGAGCGAATCGACGGGGGTTGGTTCTAGGACCAGTCGTTCCATTAAAATGCGAATTTCCGAATGAATTTAATCTCGCCACGGGCGATCGTTCGCCGGATTCCATATAAGCGTTTCGCAGCCGCTCCTCTGGACCCGTGGCTCTCGAACTTTTAAAAATACTACGCCCAGCCTCGAATTGGCCGCGATAAATAAAGCCCATTTTCCTATCCGGATGTGATATCTTTAGCGACGTTTCTCGTAGCCCTTAATTCGTTATCCAATTTTCACAAAACAGCGAAAAAAATAATCGTACATCGATTCTTAAGACGTCGTTGAAGATTCGTTCATGGAGAAATTTTTTTAAACATTTTTACAGAGGTTTCAATCTACAACATTTTTGAGGAAAAATGGGCTTACACTGTCTCGTCTGCTAACAAGACGAAACAACGTACCTAACTGCAGAAAAATCGCAGCGTTTCAACGGATGAAAACCGCAATTACTTTTGCACCGATCCAATACGTCGGGGCTCGAATTGTCCGCGATAAATAAAGCTTTTCTTTTCTATCGACGTTCGATATTTTTCGCGGGGGCACGTGAGCGTTTCTAGCGTTAGGCACCGAAATTTTCTTCACGGGAAATTCCCTTCGAACAATAAACCCCCGTAGATCATGATAAATAACCGGGGTGTGCGAGAGGGCTGAAGGGGGTTGAGCGGCATCAACCGGGTTAATTTTTAACCCCTTCGAACCCGGGGAGATTTATCGTGGCGCCCTTTTGTTAAGCCGATCTCGTACATGTACGCGTGCACACGCTCGCGGATTTGCGCGTTGCTGGGTCGACAGAGGAGAGAGAGAGAGAGAGAGAGAGAGAGAAAAAAAAGAGATCGCTATATTTTCCATGGATAGCACTTTTATCCGGCGCGGCGTGTTGCGCCGACGTTCGTTCGATCTCGCGCAAATTGAACGATTGTTATCTTGCAGCCGTTTCCGCGCGTATTCTTTTAACGTCGCACGCCGCGCCGGGCCCCGAAACTGCGTTTGTCGCGTATTATTCGTCGGCCCGGCGATTTTTCGTGCGTTGACCGAGCTGATGCTAACGCCCGCCACTGGATTTATGCTCGCCGGAAAACCGCGATTTATGGGAAACCCAGTGGAAATTGAGGAATTTTGTACGCGACGGTGTTGCGAGAAATTTTCTGACCCAATCGATGCTCGATTTCGATCCCAGATTGTTAGTACAGTTCCCACAATCACCCTGTATATTTTCATCAAGGTATTTCACCGGAAATAATGTTTCTAATTTTTGCGACACAGGATTGTTGATCGTTCTCCATCTACTTCCTGCAGTTTGAATTAGAGAAATGCGAAGGCACGAGATCTTCGGAGACCCACCGTTCGTTCGCACAGGGTTAATTGTTATTTCGACAAGGTTTCCCTCGTCGAGCGAAATTTCCACCGTTCTGAACCTTTCGGATGCAAGCGTAGAAACAATCGAGAGGATATCTTGAAGCGTGCGCATCTTGTGTCGTGCTTCCCTTGCACTTTATGCAACCATTCAGTAACCAGTAGATAATTGCTATTCAGTCGTACACTAAACGCCTGGCGCAAATACGCGAATGAAATTGCGAGTACCTCGGTAATTGTTCTATTGTTAACGTTGTGTTTATCAAAGTAATTGTTTAGACAAATCCTTCAGCGAACTCGACGCATTGTGCATCTGCTGCCAGCAGTTTACCATTGCTTATTTCCAATTTATTGATTTATTAATACAATAATCAAGAGGTTATAGGGCAGGGACAGCGAAGTACAACGGCAACAGCAGCAAACGAGGGTAGAGCAGTCCAAATACATCGAAAGGTACACGGCGTATAAAAAGTAATGGTCATCCGTCCTAGGGGTGAATCTACACCTCTGGATCGGTGGACATTTGTAGGAAAAATTAGCCGAAAAATTGTTTATAACAAAGAAAATTGTTGTTAAAGTTTCATTCTTACATCAATGCCTTCTAGTCATCGAAAAGAGAAAAAGTTTGAAAGGAGCCGTATTAAAATCCGTATTAAGAGCCGTATTAAAAGCCGTATACAAATAGTTATTGACATATAAGCTGTTAAAGTTTTTGCAAAACTTGATTGTGTGGAATTATACGTATAAACAAAAGCCTACTACTACAGTCCACACGTCCGTGTCGATGAGACAGAACATGATCGTTTGCGTGCCACACAGTCACCACAGTACACTCATGCACCGCTAGATCACGTACGAGGTGTGATCAAAAAGTAAGGTGACTTTTCATTTTTATCAAAAAATATTCATCGATATTTATGCTGTCCCCTTCAAAGTAATCCCCCTCAGATATAATACACTTGTGCCAGCGCTTTTTCCAATCCTCGAAGCACTTCTGATAAGCACTTTTTGGTACAGCTTTGAGATCTTCCAGCGATGCAGTCTTTATCTCCTCGATCGTTGCAAATCTCCGTTTTTTCATGGGTCTCTTCAGTTTTGGGAACAGGAAAAAGTTGCAGGGGGCCAAATCCGGAGAATATGGTGGCCGAGGTACGATCGTGGTGTTGTTTCTGGCCAAAAACTTACTCTCAAGCAACGATGCGCGAGCAAGTGCATTATCGCGATGCAAAATCCATGAATCGTGTTTCCAAAATTCCGTTAAAATTGCTTGGCACGAACCAAACGAGATGCCAACATCATCGGCAACTTCTCTAATGGTAATTCGACGATTCCCCAACACTATTTTCTTCGCTTCTTCAACGTTTTCATCGGTTGTCGACGTGCTGGGGCGTCCAGGGCGAGCTTCGTCGTTAACATCTTCTCGGCCTTCTTGGAAGAGCTTGTACCACTTATAAACATTTTTTTTACTCAGAGTACACTCACCGTACGCCACTGTCAACGTTTCAAGTGTTTTGGAGCACTTAATTCCATTTTTTACACAAAATTTGATGCAAATTCTTTGATCCATTTTTTTTTCGACAGCAGAAAATCGCCGAACACGCAAAACACTTCTAACCTTTATGCTTCTGACAAACAAACAAAAAATGCTGTATAGCTGAAACTGTGAACATATGTTCGGGACGAGTGTATCAACATAAGAAAAAAAAGAAAACGAAAATCGACTGTAGGTATCCCGCGAAATTCAAAAAGTCACCTTACCTTTTGATCACACCTCGTATACGTACGCGAGGTTTGCAACGGTCCGAGATTCCACTCCTGATTTCTCAATAATGCAAAGACGGGGTTTCTTAGTAGTCAAAATCGTTAGATGAAAGATCAATCTAGGGGACTATTTGCCTCAAAAGTTCTACTTTTACGTTTACGATGCGTAATTCTCATTATGAATAAAGAAGTTTTGAGCCAACCCTCTCGAAGTTTCTCCTCCAACACAAGAGAATGCAGGGTGATGGGAGAAATGATCAGGATCGAGGATGTAGCGAGCGGGAGGAAAGACAGAAATGTCGAAGAGTGGTTGGAGAAGTTGAGGAGAAAGAGAGGAAAGAGATCGTAAATACACCAAAGAAAATACCAAACCAAAAACCAGATGTTAGGAAATGGGAAAGGATTCAATAATTGGGTTAGTAATAATTAGGATATGATCAGAGTATGTCAGGATAGGAATGAGTGAGACAAAGAAAAAGTGTGAGAGAAGGTATGGGCCGAATGTGTAAATAAGATAAATCTGTAAAGTTAGGTTAATTGTAAATCAAGTCACGTTTCTTAGCTGTAAGGCTGAAAATAAAGCAAATACGATAATCAATTTTTCCAAACTTTTTATCAGATATCGTCTAGTAAACTAATTAATCTATGTTGACGGAAAACCTGAAGCAGTTCGATCCATTTATAAAAAAAAGTTACTCTGAAGTGTACTATCAATTATTTCTAGTCTGTCCTATTCGTCCATTAAGTAGCTAAATGCTCTTCAAGTTTCAACTGGATCGAACCGGTTGTATAACAAAACGCGTGCCACGCTGTCCTTCAAAGTGGTCGAAAGAAACGAGGGGGAACAGTCGACACGGAAAATGACAGCAGGAAAAAGATGACATAGATTGCCCGGTCGTATGATAGCGGTGACCGTCGGTCGGACCGAAAGTGGCCGGAAATTCCGCGTGAATCCTGGCGAGCGGCGGCCGGCCGGTCGAAAATTAATTGCGGCGCCGGCCCGCGGCCGTAATTAGTAATTTTGTACTAATTAAGGAAGACCATTCGCGTCTGCCGGAAAAAGAGGAAAATATCCGGAAAAAATAGGAGAATCGTTGCACGCGTGCTTTTCCGAACTTGCGGAACAACAACCGCCGCCGCCGTGGAAAAGAAATAACGAGAGCCGCAATTAATCTTTGATAAACATTCTTTTTCCACCGGTTTTTCTTGCTCGTTCTCCGCGGAACGCGAAATGTTGACGACTCCTTTGGGCGAGAGCTCCGGGGGCTAAATTGCGGAATAATTGCAGAGCCGGGGGCCGATTAAACGAATATTGAGCACAAGCAGCTTCGAAAGAGAGCGAGGCACTGATTCACAGGCTGGAATAATTGCTTCTAATTCAGAATTACCGTCTATAGATCCACCGTTCTCTCCATAGAAAACGTTTCTTCCGATTCCATTCACTCGCTGCGAGTTTCCGTTAAATAATTTTGAGAGCCGCCCCGGTATTCAGGTCGAAAATTGAATATTTAGTTCGAGCGCGACACATCGAGCTTTTTAAATAATTCATGAGATCGACGGCCGCGCGATAAATATTCATAATTGGAATTTCCTGATCGATTTTGCCGTGCCGATTACATGCGGGAGTGCTTAGATTCTTTCCTGTTTCGCGCAGAATATCAAGATCGTCACTTAGAACGTCATAATTAGCATCGTTTGGATATCGGGCACGGAGGGTGCAAACAGTGGCGCCAGTTTGAAATCCGTTCGACTTGAAATTAGGTTCGCGGCACCCCTTAACAATTCAACCCTTGTGGAAAGCAGCCGACCCCTTTCAACCGAGCGTAAAAAGACAACCCGCGCGGTGTTATGATTTAGAGTAGACGTGGATGACACTTGTAAAGCCCGAGCCACCTCGCCATTCTGCCAGCCGCACGCAATGTATCGTATTTAGAAAATCACCCGCTAACTACTCAGACTCGCTCCACATTCTTTGTCACCCTCTTTTTCACCCTCTTTTTCTTCAATTTTTATTTCTCATCCCGCTCGCTTCCTGCTCGAGCTGTCTGTCAAAAGGTATTCATTTAGACTTCGGATCAGTTTCGACCCAACCTTCGCGGCACACTCGAACGTCGCGAAGGGTTAACGCACGCGCGAATGCGTCAGCGCGTTCACTCGGAAAAAGGGGAAGACCGTAACGCACCCCTCGGCCGAGAAAATTCGTTTAGCGCGGCCAGCGGAAAAAAATTAGCGAGAACCCCGCAGTCACCAGCCGGTCCCGTTCCGGTTTAATTAAACAAAACTCATGACCAAGTTCCGCGACCGTTCGGCGTCCGTTCTCGTTCTGAACATTCCCTGGGAGCTCTGCTAACCTTGTTCTTTCTTTCTTCGTGTAATGCACTGTCCCTGCGGGGAGGCGGATCGCAACGGATCGCGTGGAATCTTAAGCTTCGCGGAAACGGACACGCGCCACCGCTTCGCATTCTAATTAACCGGGTGAAAACTGCGGCCACGTTCGAACGTAATTGTGATCTAATTGGACGTTGACCGAGAAACTAGTGTACATTCCCAGGAAAACTCGTTTCTCGCGACCATGTACGTACGTTGGTCGCGTTCCTTTTGTTACGAGTCGAGGGTTTTGGCAGCTATGCAGAATCCGAGGGTTGTTTTGGTTTCAGAGATTTTGGGTTAAGGTTAGGGATGGGATCAAGTATCAATATGTATTCACGAATCCGAGTCAATTTCAATAACCAAGCTTCATTTCATGGGTTTCGATTACTACTTAAAAGCAATAATGTTCCAAAGATTATATTTGAAAGGTATTCATTTTGTACAAACTGATGTCGAACCTCGGAATGAGTACTTACAAATTTCGAAAAGATACTTATAAGTACTTCGATGTTTTTGGTGGACAGTAATCCTGGTGTTGTGATCGTATTTTTGTTACTTAAAAGAGTCCGAACATAGAGAAGGACAGAATGAAGTTCAAAGGAGAGTCCGAACATAGACAAGGACAGAATGATATTCAAGGGAGAATGAGTGTCTCTTTCTTTCCCATACGCTGTCCTTTCTTGCGAACGAAACTTGAATCGTCGATTTAACCACTAAATACAATTGGAATTATGTCGTGTTTGGTCTTATATTAATCAGAAAAATGCCAGAAATGCAGCACGAGTGGCCGGCGAAGTGGTTGTTACCCTGGGAGTATGATCTCTATTTGTTAGTTAAGGTAAGCAGACGAACCCAATGCAAGATTGGGGAGCCGCTAGGATTATAAACAGTGAGGACGAACCTGATGCGATTGTCAGGGAACCTCTGGGAATGGAGTCAAAACGCAGACGAACCTCATACGATTGTCAGGGAGCTGCTAGGATGCGGACGAACCTGATGCGTTTGTCAGGGAGCCGCTAGGATAGTATAGTTTTCGTGGACGAACCCAATGCGAGATTGGAGAGCCACTAGGATAGTAGTTTTCGTGGATGAACCCAATGCAAGATTGGAGAGCCACTAGAATAGTATAGTTTTTGTGGACGAACCCAATGCGAGAATGGGGTGCCACTAGGTTGGATAAATCTCTGTGTGGATGGTTAGAATGTCGCGAAGGAACCTGATACGATTGTCAGGGAGCTGCTAGTATGCGGAAAAACCTGATGAGTTTGTCAGGGAGCCGCTTGGATAGTATAGTTTCCGTGGACGAACCCAATGCGAGATTAGGAGAGCCTCTAGGATAGTATAGTTTTCGTGGGCGAACCCAATGCGAGATTGGGTTGCCACTAGGTTGGATAAATCTCTGTGTGGATGGTTAGAATGTCGCGAAGGAACCTGACACGATTGTCAGGGAGTCGCTAGGATGTTGGATAAGAACACAGACGAACCTGATACGATTGTTAGGGAGCTGCTAGGATGCGGACGAACCAGATGCGTTTGTAAGGGAGCCGCTAGGATAGTATAGTTTTGGTGGACGAACCCAATGCGAGATCGGAGAGCCACTGGGATAGTAGTTTTCGTGGATGAACCCAATGCAAGATTGGAGAGCCACTAGGATAGTATAGTTTTTGTGGACGAACCCAGTGCGAGATTGGGATGCCACTAGGTTGGATAAATCTGTGTGTGAATGGTTAGAATGTCGCGGAGGATCCTGATACGATTGTCAGGGAGTTGCTAGGATGTTGGATAAGAGCACAGACGAACCTGATACGATTGTTAGGGAGCTGCTAGGATGCGGTCGAACCAGATGCGTTTGTAAGGGAGCCGCTAGGATAGTATAGTTTTGGTGGACGAACCCAATGCGAGATCGGAGAGGTTTGCAATCGATGTATCGCATCGATTGACTCTCGCATAAACACACGATACACACATACAAATACAATTGAACACATACAGAATCTCTCGCTCCTACATAAATGTTTGTAATTCATTAGATACCAACATGTATAGTAATGCAAACAATATTTTGAACTAGCTTTTGCCCGCGGCTTCGCTCGCACAGGAAACCGTTTAATGCCCTCGGAAAATAAAACCTTTCAACCCCCCATTCTCCCCTATATAATTTTAATTTTATGTCATGTCGCCATCTTAGATTTAAAAAATTGATGCCATTTTTGTAATTAACGTCCCAAGAAACCTCAATAACGACACCCATACCGATTTTTAGGCTTATTTGCACCATTTTACCGCATTTGTCAAATATAAGTTTGAATTGAATTTATAAAGAGTTGATTCTTGAAAAAACTACCGTCGTGTTCCTCTCGCGGCGGTCGCGGTGTGGGTAGTTTCGCGCCTCGAGACGTAAACGTTACAAAATTGTCCCGAAACATATTTGGGGCTGGTTTCTACCGATCGATGATAATCTATGCCGTTCAATTCCATTTCGCTTTTCGCGTTGCTCCGTAGATCTCTCTGACGGTTAACTTTGTAGCAACGGTTTAGCGATAAGATAATAATTACGTACTTATATATTAGTTTTCAGATACATTTACGGAAATAAGACAATTTTAAAGCGAAATAATTGTATCGATGAACGTTAAGACCAAGTTTCAAGTAAATCCGACCGCGAACGAAATATTCCTCGTACAAACGTTGCAACCCGTTTTCACTCCCTTAGCGGTTGAATTTCGAAATATCCTTTCTTATCCCTTGTATAGATCCTAAAGGAAACCTCTGTGCAAAATTTCAGCTTGCTATGTCCAAGGGTTTAGCCTGGGCGTTGATGAGTGAGTGAGTCAGGACAGCGTTTTTATAGATATAGATAATGGCACGGCAATTTTTAGTGGCGCCTCAGAGTCGCCAGTCGAGTGCTAACGGTTAAACTGGGTTCTTGAAAATTATGCAACTCGTTGCATCGCCTGCAAGAACCCCAGTATGGTTCGATTTTGAGTGGTCCCGTTGTTCTTAAATAGGCCCTCTGTTCCGACGCATATCTCCGGAAGGGTAAAAAATCACCAACGGTAGCCTCCGCATACGTAACACTTTATTTCGCGAAAGTGAACGCGTTGCGAGCGAAAATAAGTTGTTTTAAAAATCAGGATCGCTTAACGAGAAAAGCCCTCCGTCGATGGAAGCCCCGAATTCCAAACAGTTTAAATTATTTGGCCGATAAGTTCGAAGCAGAAACTAGTTCGAACTCCGGGGATAGTTTCGAGAGTATATTTACAGCGCCGATATGCACGCCCTTAAACACGAGATCGATAGATATTCATGAGGAGGTATTGGACCGGGTCCCATCTTGAGAAGACGTCGTCGTCGGGCTGTTTCGGAACACTTTTGGCTGAGTTTCGTCTGGAGCGTGGCAGCCACGCAGGAAATTGCCTCGATGCGTCATTTCGTTAAGTACACGCCGGACGATAACGACCTCCACGCTTCGCGGAGGACATCAACGCCGCTCGGATATAAAACTGCTCCCGGCTATTGTCGTTACTCGCGGACGACGCGAGTCTGAAAGCACTAGCCACCCAGTTTTTCATCTCCAACGTTTACGACGTTGTCGCCAGGACATCGGTTGATTAAACGCGGAATTTTTACCTTCTAAAAAATATCGATAGAGACGCTTTATGGTACTTGTTATACTTCGTTCCATTCTATTTGAATCTGACCCCGATTAAACCCGTTGATCAATCTCCATTCATCGGGCTCTTGAAATTTCGGGGATTCTTCGAGGAACGAAACTCGCCAGTGACCGGACGCGATAAACCGTGAAGCCAAGCACCCGATCCGAAGGGTCTCGAAACTTCCGTTCCGACAATCAAGATTTTCCCAATTCCAGGGGGTCTCTCTCGAACTCCCGCCTCGCCGAAAAACCTCGAAGCGGTTCCGAAGGAAGTTCCGAACGTGTTTTCCGGTGGTTGCAGAGGAAATTCGTCAGTCGGTTAACAGTGCCGATGAACTCTGAAACGGTTGCGTGGCCGTTTAAAACGCCATTTTTCCCCCTCGCAATTACGTGCCGGCTCGCGGGACAGGTAAAGCAACCCGTAATTAAGAGTTAACGAGTGGCAATTAACGCAACGTCGTTGAACCCGGTTTTACCGGCGAGAGGAGACCGCGCGACGTAACGAAAATGTTCGTCGACGGACCGACGACTAATAGTGTAGGTAGGAACCGTTTCCGTTTCGTTGCCAGGCGAATCGAATAGGTGTTGTCGGAGAAAGGTGGAAATGTTTTCCGAGTTGTCGTCGACGGTGTCAGCGGGCAACTACGGCCACGTGAGCTCGTTGTTAATTAAACCTGCGCGGCTATCTCACGATTTCTACTCTCCTACCGACGCTGTTAATGACACTTTGTTCCTTGTGAAATTTGGTCACGGATCACTTTCCTGCTGGCGCGTGTGAAAACGCGGACGCATTTCAACTTGCAACAATCGAATCGAGGGCAGCTCGGTTCCAGTGTCTGCTAGTTTGTTTCGTTGGATCGAAAGACAAACAAGGATCAACGACGATTTTATATGATTCAATACGACCGGCTGATGTCTCATGATGGTTCGCGACAGGAACGAAGTTCGAATGGAAATTGGTATAATATTTAATGTAGTTCGAAGTGCGAAGTTAGTTTAGACCGGAAACGTCGGAATCCTCTTTTTCTCGCCGTCTCCTCGTTTTTTCCTTCCGTTTCCTTTTCGCCGCTCGACGCCACTTTATTCACCGTGAAATTCATCGCGACGCGACGCGCCGGAACAGCCGCATAGTTTCGTGTTTCACGCGACGGCGATTTACTTTCGTTTTGCCGTGAGAAAGACCATCGGGAGACGGAAGAAACCGTCTCAAACCGATCTACGTCTTTTCTGCCGTGTCTCCGCGGTTTCTTTTTGTCTCGTCTCGCCTCGAGCGACGGGGCGGACTCCTTCCTGCAACTATCTTCGGGTGTTACTTAATTCTGCCGTGCCGAGCAAATATACTCTCAAAGCTTCCAAACGTATACGAGGTGTGATCAAAAAGTAAGGTGCTCTTTGAATTTCGCGGGATACCTACAGTCGATTTTCGTTTTCTTTGTTTTTTCCTTATGCTGGTACACTCGTTCCGAACATGTGTTCACAGTTTCAGCTATATAGCATTTTTTGTGTTCGGTCTCTAATCAGACCGAAATTATGACACATGGATGAATTCGTTATTTTGTCAGCTACAACATTACGTTAACGAAGATATATCGTTCCATTTAAAAAAACATCGATGACTTTGAAATCTCATAAAAAAATGACTTTGAAATTTTTTTCCCTTACACCGTTACATGTGGCCCTTCAAATAGTGTAACTTTGTCCTAAGAAGTTTTTTTGTACAACGTAAAAATAACGGAGATATTTAGGTGTTCTGTTTCTTCGGACTCACCCTGTATAGCTGAAACTGTGAACATATTGTTCGGTCTCTAATCAGACCGAACGTGAGATTTATAGGTATTCATTTAGAAACGGTCGCGTTCGGTCTCTGAACGGACCGAATGTAAGATTTATATATTTATTTAGAAAACGGTCGGCTCTAAGAGCTGGAAACACTCGACGCGACGCACAGTGGTCCCAAATCCCGAAAAAGCGGCCAAAACCTCTAAATGCATTGTTATTTATGCATTATTCATTATGGAAGGAACGGTTCTTTTAAGTCGTCGAATTCGATTCTTAATAACTAGACTGCGGATCTCTATGCATTCGTGAAGAAATTAACTGGATGAAATATAAAACAGTGAAAGATATAAAAAAATCTATTGAGGAATGAAATGAATTTTTATTTAACTACTGTCTGCCACAGTCGACACAGAATATTTCTATTTTACATAAAGATCCGCAGTCTACTAATTAACCATTTCAATACACCACATCCATTCGTCATTATTTAATGATTTAATACTGGGTTTGCAGGACCCATAAAAATCTAATATTTTTCATTTACGAATCCGTGAGGAATTATTCAATAAATTTGTTTGTTTGGATATTGTAGAGAAAATTGCTAGAAAGTATAGACAGATTCTTGTTGTTTTTGTAACGTAATGCAAAGTAGTTACTTTCTTTCGTAATTTATTACAGTGTTGCCTGAAAACTCATGTTTAGTTTTAAAATAAACAGTAACCCATAATGGTATTCATAAAATGTTAGTTTCTAAATGCTTGTTCGATTATAGTTTTTATTAAATTTCATTAATATCGACGTTTTGGCGTTCGCAAACATTTAGAAAGTAATGCGATGAATTAAATATGATACTTTTCTAAATGAGCTGCTAGATCGGCCGCCAGGACTCTACTCTAAACGTACTTTAATGTACTAAAAAATTCGTACTCAGGGGTTTTCGGGGTCGTTGATCACGAATATGAAGTTGAAATTCCAAAAAACAATATGACGGATCCAATATGGCGGACATGTACATTAAAAAATGGTTGGGCCTGCTTGGAAAATGATCTTTTTGGGGTCTTCGGGGTCGCTGATTACGAATACGAAGTTGAGAATTTGAAAAACAAAATGGCCGATTAAAATTTAGACAACAGATTA
The DNA here is from genome assembly GCA_028455805.1 of Lasioglossum figueresi. NCBI lineage: Eukaryota > Metazoa > Arthropoda > Insecta > Hymenoptera > Halictidae > Lasioglossum > Lasioglossum figueresi. Next base: position 1,313,818 of record CM052203.1, read on the forward strand.
GATGTGTTTTGAGTGGATGATAGATAAAAATGTATAAATGACAATCAAAATTGCACTTTGTATATCAACGATTAGTATAATTGTAAAATATGTACATAATATTTATTCATCCGAATAATCTTCGATATCGGATCCTTCCTCAGAACCATCTTCTTGTGTAACCATTTGCCCTTCCTTATAAGGTCCAAATGGCGAAAGCAACAATTTTACTGCTTCTCGAGACAAACTTTTCATTTTTTTTGTCGGCAGTTTCCTTATACTTGAAATATATGGATCTGAAAGTTTACCCTCGTACGAGCAGACAGGCAGCAACCGGCAGTTGGTTTTTATAAATTTTGAAAGATAAATGTATTAGCAACACGTCGAAAAAGTAATTTGGATGGCACGACGTGGAACTTGTAACTTATGTCTACGTTTCTACAATACGCGCATCAAGTTTTACCTTCTACGTTCTCCAAAGAATATTGCCATCGTGTAACGTAACGACTAACAATTTTGGAGATACAAAAACAGATAAACATTCTACTTACTTCCAGGAACAGCATCCAATTTGTAGAATTGAAATTGATGCGCTATTTTGAAAGTTATGCGCTTTAAAAGGGGGAGTTCAATTTCCTGCTAATGCGAGCGATAAATGATCATCGAACGAAGGCTAACTTTGAAACGACTACCGAACCGTATAATAAACTTTTTACCTTTTTCCTTACTGGCATTCAGTGGTCGTATCGTCACTGTACCTAACCCTAAAATTACAAACTCCTCGGAGGAAGTTCATTTTTGTAGGTTTTGACCGCTTCTTCGGGATTTGGGACCACTGTGCGACGCGACGGCCCCAGAACAGTTTGGGTGTCACCGGACACCACTTCGAGACCTCATAAGCGAACCCATTGATAGGGCAATCTTATGCAAACAAATAGTCTTAGTTTTCCACATCACCTTTCCGTATCGTCGAACCTAATTTATTGCATGCCCTAAACACAGATGTACTAGAATGCCCCTACTCCGACGACCAAAATGCACCACCCACTCGCCAATAGAAAATCATTTTGTTACCCCATACAAGTTTTTAGATAGCCAATAAGGATAGACTCGAGTTGAGCTTATGCATAACGCCACACCGAAAGTCACTTCTTCTAACAAATCACTCGAAGTCAGTAGACTTCTAATAAGTCGCTCGAACTCAGCAGAGTTCTAACACATCGCTCGAACCTAACTTGTAACGACAGTATTTTACCTCGAACATTGTTAATTCTGTATCTTGTTAAGTTTTTAAATATATCTTAAGTGTGTTGTTTCCTGAACGCGAATTCTTCTTTCAACCAGACGTGGTTATCTTGCATAACCCCGTCAGAGCCTCCAATATCGTCGCGAGCAAGCGGAACGGGATTTACGCCCCGCGAAGTTCGGTATACGAACTACAGTATTTTGGACGCTTCATTTTGTTCGTTTGTGAGAAGTATAAAGGTTAGAAGTGTGTTGCGTGTTCGGCGATTTTCTGCTGTCGAGAAAAATGGATCAAAGAATTTGCATCAAATTTTGTGTAAAAATGGAATTAAGTGCTCCAAAACACTTGAAACGTTGACAGTGGCATACGGCGAGTGTACTCCGAGTAAAAAAAAATGTTTATAAGTGGTACAAGTTCTTCCAAGAAGGCGGAGAAGATGTTAACGACGAAGCTCGCCCTGGACGCCCCAGCACGTCGACAACCGATGATAACGTTGAAGAAGCGAAGAAAATAGTGTTGGAGAATCGTCGAATTACCATTAGAGAAGTTGCCGATGATGTCGGCATCTCGTTTGGTTCGTGCCAAGCAATTTTAACGGAATTTTGGAAACACGATTCATGGATTTTGCATCGCGATAACGCACCTGCTCGCGCATCGTTGCTTGCGAGTAATTTTTTGGCCAGAAACAACACCACGATCGTGCCTCAGCCACCATATTCACCGGATTTGGCCCTCTGCGACTTTTTCCTGTTCCCAAAACTGAAGAAACCCATGAAAGGACGGAGATTTGCAACGATCGAGGAGATAAAGACTGCATCGCTGGAAGATCTCAAAGCTGTACCAAATAGTGCTTATCAGAAGTGCTTCGAGGATTGGAAAAAGCGCTGGCACAAGTGTATTATATCCGAGGGGGATTACTTTGAAGGGGACAACATAAATATCGATGAATAAATAAATATTTGTTGATAAAAATAAAAAGTCACCTTACTTTTTCATCACGCCTCGTATACTGGTACTAATAAAATTCGAGAAGGTCGTGGGCGTTGAAAATTCGCACGTGGACATCGAACCACGCACAATGGAAAACGAGGAAAGCGTCGAACGGGTTCAACCGAACGCCCACTTTTCTTTCTTCAGCGTCGAAGGTGCCTGTCGGAATTCCCCTTCTCGCCGGTCCCGAGCCATGAATATTCTATTCGCGTGCCTTCACGGGCACGATTGCGCAACGGAAACCGTCGACGGGAGAGTACGGAGCGGACTTAAGGTTGCAAACGTCGAATCACTTTCGCTCTTGGTTCCGGTTCAGGGTCGTCGTCGACCCGTTTTCAGGGTCAGCCGGGCTCTGCTGGGATGCGCCGAGGAGAAAGTCGATCTGGTATCACCCCGTTACTTTATCATAACAACTAGAGCGCGAAACTTCACTCGAACACTTTAGACAACTATCTTCTGCGTGTCGAAGCACGTCAGACCATTTTCTTGTAGCTATTTCAATCGAGGGACAACGAGATTATCTGAAACGCACGGCTGTGATTTCGAAATATTCGAGTTTCAAAAATACTTGTTGCATAAAATTCTACGCTGTAAACAAAAACACTTGGTTACAGAGTTAATCTCGGATGGAATTTAGGCAATCTTCTGGGGAACATTCTAAAAAGAGAACCAAATTTACATTTGAATACTGTTCCTCCTTCACACACGTACACACCCAACCACGCACGAGTAAATTTCCATACGCATTCCAGACCCCGAAATCTCTCTGTTTAATATTTGATCCAGGATGTAACCTAGATGACCAGTCGGGCAAACGGATCTATAATTATCGCTTACTATGCAAACAAACATATTCCCCGGACAGAGAATAACGAAAAAACACACATAGTTCCCAAATTCTGTTTATTTATTCGTAGCATATCAAATACAAAATCGAAACATTTTCGTCGTGAACGTCCATTTTCGTTTCTTGCATTTTCCACTTGAAGTTAATCACGGAACTTGGGAGCACGCTTCCGTGGAAAATTGAATAATCTCTCGTCGACTTCCTCTCGCGATTTCCCATACGGAAGAAAGTCACGAACGAGTCGCAAACTCCATACGAAGCGCTTCTAATGTTAACGACACGAAAGAAGCAACTAGCCGGTAATGGCAGCACAGCCGCGAATCGAGACAAGGCTTGGTAAAAAATAGTCGTCGTGTGGCGAGGTTAGCATGATCGATGAAGTCTCGGCGAGGATAGAAGTACGATCGCAGACGGTTGTTTCGCGTTCTTTTTGCGAGGATCTCGGTCCGGTGACCGGTTTAATTAAACGCGGGACCGGCGATCTAGCGGCGTAGCGTAGCCCGGCTTATATGGAGTCGGCGAAGTTCACTGGAATGCGAACATGGTGAAACCGCAGGCTACTCGGCTTGGATTCTGCCCGCTCAAGGCAGATGCATGGAAACCGGGCCCGATGTTTAGCCCGATGTTTAGCCCGATGTTTAGCCCGATGCGTCATTCGTGCCAGAAGTTTCTAACGGGTCCGATGCACACGCGGAGAAAACCAGGAAGCTGCGGCAAGAAAGATCTCCTTGGGCTGATCCCGGCCGAAGATACAATCGCTGGACGAGGGTGGACCAGTGGAATTAGTCTGCACTGGGCAGACGCCATTGACGAGATATCTGACCCGGGATATCGACCTCGAGATATACAGCGATCGAAATAATGATAAGTTCACTGGCCGCGTCGCAAAGTGGGTTGAAACAAGAATAACGCGGACAAAAATCATTTTTGACGTTATTTCTATGTTTAAATTAATAAAAATGGTACCGTTTTATAGATTTTTAGATGCTGAATTTAAATCAATAATCAGATTTTACTTAACACTAGATTGACTAAGGAAGTCATTTTGACTGCTTTTCAATTTCAATTAGAAAAACAATTATGTATATAATGACACAGGTTCTTAGAATTTTAAATATTTCATTAAATAATTCATTTCCGGTATATATATGTGTGTTATACCTGTATTATCCAAAAGCGGTCATTTTGACTACTTGGGAAATTTTAAATAAATGTCAAATGACTTTTATTATTGAATTTTTTGAGTAAATTTCTTATATGGCCAGTTCGGCTCTGGATTGGAATAACAGTTTATATTTTTTTTTATTACCGTCACACGATACATACAAGTTCATGATAAATTGTCGGTTTCAGCATATACTTGATAAGCTGCAATTGTTCGATAACTGAAGTAGTACTTGTTATTCGAATCTTTATGCCAGGCCTGCCCACGCGCCTCGTTCCCCTTGAACGCGCTATGTGTGACTGTAAATAGTATAAAAAATATTAAAAATTAATTTTAAACAAATTTCTTTACACATTAGTTATTCTTTCGCGATGCAGTCATTTTGACTGCTTTGGGGTAATATAGGTATTTCCTAAGTTTCAGTCTTTCTGGTGTTAATTCCAAACCCGTAAAAGTTATATAAAGTTTTTTAGAAACGATTTTCTCGAATTTGGACACACATATTATTAATTGTTATTACATAATAAATTCTGTATAATTTACTTGTTGTTAATCGCTGTCGAAACTGAAATTGTTGTCAAAACGCGCTTTAATGTGTACAAAATTAGACAAAATCGGTACATGTGGTTTGGAATTATGCAGTTTTCACTTTTTGCTTTCACACAGCTCCTCGCAAATGAACAAAACTTCGAGCTCTAACCAATTTCCCTGGTATATAATATGACTATAATAAATTTAGAATAATTTTATCGGCGCTACGGTTTCAATCAAATTCTACACTACATAGCTATTTTGTAACACTCAAACGTTTTCGATTCGGAATTGAATCTGTTACGTCATAAGACCACGATTGCTATAGAATTGTTTTCTATAAGAGGTGTTTCGTCCTAGACCCGCCGATAAAATTATTCTAAGTTTATTCTAACATTTTACGATCGATATGAAGAGATCATTTACAATATGACTATTATGGCCGCGGAACTGAAAAACTTTTTTCTCATATTTTTTATCACGGTATGTAGACCGTGTATACAAATTTTCATGAAAAAATTGTAATATTTTATCGAAAAATGTTGCAGAAAAAGTTCATTCTTAAACAAATTATTATTTTTTATTCAGTTTACACGAAATAATTCGCCATTCAAAGACGCGCAAATT
>CM052203.1:1319302-1333599 GCA_028455805.1 Lasioglossum figueresi
TCGAAAAATGTTGCAGAAAAAGTTCATTCTTAAACAAATTATTATTTCTTATTCAGTTTACACGAAATAATTCGCCATTCAAAGACGCGCAAATTGGATTCTGAAAGTTTCGTTTTGATATTCAATAAAATAGGATTTCCACTCCAAATTTGAGAGCTATTTTCACCCCCTTGACATGAATGTAAGCCGAACTAAAAAACTTTTTTCTCATATTTTTTTATCACGGTATGTAGACCGTGTATACAAATTTTCATGAAAAAATTGTAATATTTTATCCAAAAATGTTGCAGAGAAAGTTCATTCTTAAACAAATTATTATTTTTTATTCAGTTTACACGAAATAATTCACCATTCAAAGACGCGCAAATTGTATTTTGAAAGCTTTGTTATGATATTCAATAAAATAGGATTTCCACCTTAAATTTGAGAGCTATTTTCACCCCCTTGACATGAATGTAAGCCGAACTAAAAAACATTTTTCTCATATTTTTTTATCACGGTATGTAGACCGTGTATACAAATTTTCATGAAAAAATTGTAATATTTTATCGAAAAATGTTGCAGAAAAAGTTCATTCTTAAACAAATTATTATTTTTTATTCAGTTTACACGAAATAATTCGCCATTCAAAGACGTGCAAATTGGATTCTGAAAGTTTCGTTTTGATATTCAATAAAATAGGATTTTCCATCCCAAAATAGAGAGCTATTTTCACCCCCTTGAAATGAATGTAATCCGCTATAAAAAAATAGGTGTCAAATATATTTTTAGTTCGATATCATATCAAAATTTCATTAAAATCGGCGTGTTACGATTGGATAATCCCGCTCGTAAGTAATTGTGAAGTCAGACGGGCAGAATGAACTGTGCTCGAGGGGGAGAACGTTGACCATGGAGTAGAATTGGCAGATCTCTCGATCCCCCGCAATCGGGGAGCAAAGTGACCATTTTAATCGAGCGGCTAATGCCCAGGCGAATTATTCGATTTAATCGGGGGAACGAGGGAAGAACATTTACCGGCGCCGTAACACGGTCACGCGCGTGAAATTCAATTGAAGACAATCGGGGCCGAGCGAAACGAGAACGCGAAGAAGCGTCCGCCTCGAGATCCATTTCGTGATTGCTGGCTGGAAATACAGGCCTCGGGAGCCGTTCTCGTAACAGACGGAAGCGTATCGAGCGGTATTCTTGATACGGATTCATTGACCGACCCGGCGCGGCGCGGCGTGGCAGCTTTTCAGGCTACAACTCTCGGAATTCGTGGTTGCCAGGGCCGTGTTATCCGATGGCCTCCTCGCTGCACGTTGCGATATCAATCCTTTAGAAAAATTTATACCGGCGACTTTGCCCGTACTGCGGAGATTCTACATTTTCGTGACAAGAAGATGTTGTCACAGAACTTTCTAGTACATCGAATAAATTCATGATAATACGGAAAGACGATCTCGGAGTAATCTAATTTCATTTGGCTACACGAGGTCGTTTAATCGATGAAGGTATCCGATTACCCAGGAGCAGAATGTTGCGATGGAAATTTCATAGAGAAATTTGACGTTACATTACGTGCATACCTGAACTCCCTGACTTCGGACGTCGGTGAAGCCTCGTTAACAAAGTACTAGGTTCACTGTTAACGATTCCCGGGTGCCCTGACATTATGAACAGACATGTCTGTCCAATGGTGAACAGCGGTAACGTTTCAAACCTGCTGATGAAGGAGTTGCCAACATTTACGGGTCGGATCTTTGCAGTTGACGAAGTTTAGAGCTTCTCTATGAATTCGGATCTTTGATGTATTCGATTAGACGACGAAGTGCGAGGTGCCTGTGAAATTATTAACGTTCTCGCGTTCAAAGTTGTCTACTGTTGATTACTCGAAGTTGATTTAATTAATTTACAACGTTTCTTCTAGCGTAGGTCTTGTACGGGAAAGGAATCGATTAACGATTTGATCTTAACGCCGCTGCGCTCGTCGGAAAATTAATCTCGCGAGGGCTGGTTGGATTTCGATGTTGGCGGTAGCGTGATCGTAAAGTAAAACTCTTTAGGTAAAAGCTCACTTAATAAGAGAACTCTTCTTTAATGTATCATTACTATATATGTAGGAGCGAGAGATTCTGTATGTGTTCAATTGTATTTGTATGAGTGTATCGTGTGTTTAAGCGAGAGTCAATCGATGCGATACATCGATTGAAAACGTAACCAACGGCATAAACAAACAACTGACTTGAAGCCTTCTTTTCCAGAAGATTCGTAGAAAGAGACAAACGAAACATATGTAAAACATTCGAGCGAGAAACATATAAAAGGACGCATTCAGGCGGCGACGTCATTCTCTCGAAAACAAATTCACGTCGAGGTTTATTAAATACGATACGATACGATTACGAATACGGAATACGAACGCGAATCACGGCTAAAGAGTTTTACGTTTATTCTGTGTCCGGAGTTCGTGTATATTGTTGTTCACGGTTGTGTGCTTTCTTTAAATACATATTAATAGTTCAAACATCTTTACTCTTGTATATACAAGTCCGGTATAGAAACGTACAAATGATGTTCGTTCGGTGGTCGAGAAGGAGATCTGCCCTGTCTGACACGCTTTGAAGGTTGGCTAGATGCCTTTTGGGGAGAAAGAAACGAGTGGCGAAAAACAGTATTAGGGAAAGAGAAAATTACAGAAGAGAGGGAAGGCTGAAAGTGATGAGAAGGAAAGGAAATGCGAAAGCAAGGATGAACCGAGGGCTGGTGAGTTGGAGAAAGAACAGATGCGAAGGACTAGGGCTACAGCTTGAAGTTATTTATGGCGGAGAAAGTTCTTGAAACTATGGCGATGCGTAACAAATTGTAAAGATCTGAGTTTAACCGTTTGTGTCGAAAAATCCCAGTACATTTCGAGCGCTGTGGACAACTGACGGTGCAGTCACCGACTGTTGAAGCAGCGCGCTCAGATTTACCGACGCACGTAGATCGCACAGCTCCTTTTTTTAAAATGTAAATAATACATTTTACAATAGGTACAATATTACAATAATAGTACAATAAAAGAAAAGAAGCGCTGTCGCGCTGATTGGGATTTATCGAAATAACAAAAAGAAACGCCATCGCGCCGCTTCGGTTCTTTCGTGCTCATTTAGAGAAAGCGCGGTCGCGCTGTTCGGGATTTGTCGCCAGTGTTTTTTCAATACCCCTTGGTACTCGAACGGTTAAGCACGATTTCGAAATTAAAGTGAACCGGCGCTAAGGAAAAACAAACTAAACGCGACAACCGACTGTTCGTCGGGTGCGCTAAACCCGGACAGATCTCTTGCACAATATATTTGTCGCAGATTCTCGGAAACGGTAGGGGTGAACGGTGTAACGGAGCTCGAAGCCACTGTCGTGTAAAATGCTGATCACGGTTTTCTAATCTCGCACCCTAATTCCGTGCGTCGATTTTAACAAGACCCTCGGTGAAAGTCCGGATAATTCAGGGCGCGTCGGTCCGCGAGGGCTTTAATCGGCCCGCAACGAGTCATTAATTACGCGATCGCGACACTCGATGTATAATCGATCTTTCCGCTGTCCGTGTCGATCGATGCCCCCCACCAACGTCGACGACGGTTAATTGATTTTGTCGGACGGTGTCGCTTGAAACGCGAACGATCACCGAGCGATAATTATCGTCCGGTCGGGTTGCGCTGTCGCAGCACGGGACAACACCGCGGAGGAACCAGCGCTCGAGCGGCTTTTCCGAGGCGGGTTTTTCCGAGTGGATGAGCGCCGGTTCGTTTCCGGCATGGTTGTGAAAAATGATGGATACCAACGGTCCCGACGTTCATCGCGTTTCCACGTTTAATCGCGCTCGATCGATTCCCCGCCGCGATTTAATTGGATATCCCGTCGTCGCCGAGTAAGCAAATTTTAGGTAATATCTACCCCGGGTTCTACCATTTTTACGACCAGCGATTTTTGCGATTTCCAACGGCGATTTTCGCTGTTGCGAACGGCGTTCGATGAATTTGAACTTGGGGGGATTTGATTTTACGGACAATTTGCGTGGGGAATTAGATTTAATAGAATGCGCTATGAATAAAATGCAGTCACACGGAACATCAAAACAGATGATTCCAGTCGTAATCCCGGAAACCGAGATGGCTTCCGGTTTATGTCAATCCGGGCTTCTCAAATATGCGGCCTGTCCGTCGTTCCTCGGTTGGGCCCGTTCATTTTAGTTTCGCGGCGTTCGTTGTTGCGGTTTGCTTCTCCGCGCCGGAAACCGAGCCGACGCGCGCGGAAAATGGGTTCGTCGACTCGAACTTAATGCGTTTTCACAGTCAGCCGACTGGCCCTTGCAGTCGACTAACCTGAATTAACGGAGCCACGATTACCGACGACCCTGGTGTACGTTCGTCGAATATATCTGTCCGAAACTATTGCGAAACTCCTATCTTCAAATAAATTCCTCTCTTATAAATACACGCAGAGAATTCTCTTATCAAATAATTGATCGAGAGTGTTTCCAAGCAGGTCGCTATATCAAAAATAAAGTCCAATATGAAATTTAACGTCAAAGCCTCCTAGTCTAGACATCGTCGTAGTAGATCCTCTTTCCTTGAGCTGTTCTCGGTCCTAAAAGGTGCTTTCATAGCAGTAGAGCGTCCATTTATCACGGGAACGATCCCCATTCTAAAATCTACCTCGAAACCATCTAAAAATCGTCTTCCCGGCCCTAACAAATAAACCCCATCTATTCCGTAAATTCTTCCTCGACTCCATGCTCGCGAGGATACCATCCCAGGGAGGATTCGCGCGCTTCCGGTTCGCGTCGATCGTGCCTGGGATCGAGAAGCGGAATTCCTCGTCGATCTAGAACATCCTCGTCCTTTCGACGGCCTCTTGCTGCCGCTATGCTCGTTGCCAGGTTACGTTGAAGCGATCGCTGATGCCGAAATAAAGAGAAATCTCGTGTGCGGCACTCACCAGGGGGATCCTTTTATTGGTGGCTGCGCCCTTGAGAGCGTCGGACGAATACGGGGCCCGCATTGCCGTACGGGCGTCGAATGCATAGTGATCGCCTTATTTCCCCGAGCTGTAGCCGAAGCTTGTCCATTTACCCAGCTTCCTACCGTCCACGCCGAATTCTCCGGAAAAATAGGAAAAACCGGATAACTCCGCAGGAATCCTCCGGACGAGCGACGCCATATGGCGAATCACGTATGCCAGCACCAGTTCCCCTCGAAATACAAACGTTTCGCTTTTTTACTGTCCTCCTTTTCGGAGATTGCTGGCCGGAGCGCGGGCAACAGTGTCAGCCGGCGCGGCGTTTCGCTTCTCGTTTTGAACACCGGAACGCTGTATATTCGGGAATTATGGGCCGGATACGAGGGAAACAGGGGTTGTTTTTAAAAATGAAATAGCGTCCGCCTGTGGAAATTACAATGGAAATCGCGACGGGACACCAGAAAGATTTAATACAGACAGCATGGCTGAGGGACTGCGGAGATCTTGGTAATTAGAGCGTGGATCTTTACGCGGTCGCGGCGTGTAGAAATTTGTGAAATGCAAACTATCGTTTGCGTTACCTATCTAAAATTAAATAGCGTTTCTGAAACAATGCTCGACGCACCGAGGATCCTAGCTACCGGTCGATCAAGAATTCATGGACTCGTCACAGCGTCCGCAGACCGGAATCGTGGCAGACGACATCCTCCGCTGTTAGGCTCATCAACTATTCAGAGTCGGGTTGTCGATCCTGTGCTTCGCCGTTGTATTTCTGTTTGCGGATGACTTATCCGAAACCGCCGAGGGAAACGAAACAGTCCATCATTTAGCGAGAACGTTTTTCTATTATTGAACCTAAACCAGCCACATCCGTGTATGACATCCTCTGCAGTAGTTCAATGCTGTGTTACGTCCAAAGGTGTACGTATTTTAGAGATAGTATTATTTTTATGATTTATATAGAGAGGGGAGGGGGATATAATGCAGTTTTGAACCTACCTGCATCCACCGGCTTCGGTTTGAGTAATTGAGGATTTCTTAGAACTAATTGGCCTTCTTTGTGGATTTGGAACGTAGAAATCGAAGTCGGGTATTTAAAAATGATTTGAGAGCTTGATTTTAAATTAAATAAACAAAAATATATTTTAAATAACAAATTTAGGAAAAATAGAGTTATTAGGATCTTATTTTAAATTATTAGTATTTACCGTAAAGTTGGTTTGCGGTTCGCTTCGATATTCGCTTTGATATTCGCTTCGAGGATGTCGTAGATGATGATGATGTTGATTATGATGATGTTGATGATAATTTTAAATCCAGCGGGTGTACACGCCTCATATTAAATTTGATTTCACTTCAAACTCAAACAACACAAAAAAGAAAACAAACTGACAATATATACAGAGTGAGTCGGAGGGAACAAATCAAACTCCAGGAGTGGATACACAGGAAAATAATGTAAAAATACTCATACGTTCTTATTCGATTTTCATTTTATTATATGTAGAACATATTGTTCGATGTAGAGTAAGAATAAAAAATAAAAAATATGGATTTCCATTTGAAGAAATGAATTTGCCCTTCATCTGACCCTTAAAGGGCCATTATGGAAAAAGGTGCATAGCGCCATTAAATGTGCCCTTCGTATGAAGAATATTTTATATAAAACATCTTTTCATATTCTTCCTTGCTGGTTTCCGTAATAATTGACTGTCTCAAGATAAATGGACCACCCTGTATACAGGGTGAGTCCGAAGAAACAGAACACCTAAATATCTCCGTTACTTTTCGTTGTACAAGAAAACTTTTTCGGACAAAGTTACACTGTTTGAAGGGCCACATGTAACGGTGTAAGGGAAAAAATTTTCAATGTCATTTTTTTAATGAGATTTCAAGGTAATTGATGTTTTTTTTAATGGAACGATATATCTTCGTTAACGTAATGTTGTAGCTGACAAAATAACGAATTCATCCGTGTAACACGATATGACCTACAAATGACCTCCAACCCAGAAAAATGGAATAAATGAAATTCAACGTGTAAGATTCATTTGCTTTTTTTCTGTTACGGAAAATGTTCAAAAATATTCCCTTGAGCTGCTATACATTCAAATGTGTCGCGATACACAACGTAATAACAGATTCGGTGTTGACAGGAAGACATTTATGATATACCTTCAACTATGCGTTCGTACTATTGTGCGATACTGTGAGTAATACTTTATCTATCCTGACTAACAAACTTTCTCATCACACTCATAACGTCATCCCTTTGTCTAAGGGCTAGCGTCATCCACTCCCCACCAAACCTTTACAGATAACAAAATCCTTATATGAGACAGACAGACAGAGAAGTTACAAGCGTTTAAGAACTCGTATTATACAAGGACTCATTATACATTAAGGACTCGTTATTATACAAAATTGCCCTGTATGTGGTTTGGCAACCTATTCCAAAATAAACCTAAGTTGTGCCGGAAGACTGAGAGTTTATTCGAGGATTCACTCCATGTATCCTTTCCTGTGGCATAACAGTACAGAATCGTGTTTATCAACTACTAATTATTCCGAAGACCTTTTTGCTATCAGATTTCCACTGTTTCTAAGATTTCTAATCTATCGGTTTATCGACGAACGTTTCGCAATGCGTTACTCGATGGAAGATAAGATCGATATGATTTTCATTTATGGAGAAAGTCGACAGTGTTTAAGAGAAGCAGTGCGGTTGTACAAGGACCGATTTCCTAATCGTAATTGTCCATCAGTTTCCGTTTACTCCAATTTGATAAATAAATTCCGTGAAACTGGTAGTGTTGAAAATAAAAAATGTGCGAAGGTGAAGACTGTAAGGAACGAAGCAAACACAATTAATGTTCTGGCAGCAGTGGATACAATCCCTCGTGCTGGTACGAGGCAAATCGCACGAGAAAGTGGCATTAGTCAAAAATGTGTAGTGTAAATACTCCATGAACAAAAATTTCACCCCTTTCACCTATCAATTCACCAAGAACTTCATGGCAGAGACTTTGTAAATCGTGTAAACTTTTGCCAGTGGGGATTGAGACAATTGATAAACGATAGAGCATTTTTTAATAACGTATTATTTACCGATGAAGATATTTTCGAACATTTTGCGTAACAGAGATAAAGCAAATGAATCTTACACGTTGAATTTTATTTATTCCATTTTTCTGGGTCGAAGGTCATTTGTAGATCATATCGTGTTACATGGATGAATTTGTTATTTCGTCAGCTACAACATTACGTTAACGAAGATATATCGTTCCATTTAAAAAAACATCGATTACCTTGAAATCTAATAAAAAAAATGACCTTGAAAATTTGTTCCCTTACACCGTTACATGTGGCCCTTCAAACAGTGTAACTTTGTCGTAAGAAGTTCTTTCGTACAACGAAAAGTAACGGAAATATTCAGGTGTTCTGTTTCTTCGGACTCGCCCCGTATACAAGTTTCAACGATCAGAAATTCATATCGCGTACTTCTAAATAGGAATGAGAGCCAGGCTTCCAAAAATCTAAAAAGTGTAATAGATTCCCGCACAGCTTCCACGTCTCGCAGCGATTTCTTTTTCCCTTGAGCATCCCCAAGGGACTGCGGCAAATGAAACGAAGCGCCGAGACGAGACGCGTCGCGTCGCCCGGGAACTGTATTTCTTTCTAGCCCCCAATTTTCCATCGACATCGACGTTCGGCTCGATCCAACGATTCCAAGGCGAAACACAAAAGCTCCTTTGTGAGCTCTCTCGGCGCGCGTCGTAAAACTTTATTCCACTGGTCTTTTTTCCCTTCTCTCGCCCAGCCCGTGTCTTTTATGCCGGCGATATCGGCCGCGGGGGTGGCAGAGGCCGCGTAAAATATGACAAAACTGCGGTCGCCATTCGTGGCCAGCCGACCGGCAAGAATCGCGCCCGCGGAATCGAATCAAATCGATTACATTGACGAGCCGCTGCCGGCGCGGCGCGTGGGATAACGAACGGTGGCTAATTTTATTCATTCTGTTCCGGCAGAAATGAAATACCGAGCCGCTTGAAATAGGAACCTCTGAACTCGACAATTCTTGCGAATCTTTTCCAGAATCTATGAGAAATTAAGGTGAAGCGGGGTAAGTGTGTAAACGGGACACGTACGCGAACTGGTTATTTTTATTATAATACTGGTTGTACGCGGCCACGTGTTGCTGTGGCTCAGTCTGGTTAAATGGAAAAGAAAGAAAAGAGAAAGCGCACGTTTCTAATATGATTAATGTCACAATGCTTGTGGGTATACAATATTTTTTGTTGTTCCATTGTCTATAGATTATATTGTTATATAGATTAGATATGTAAAAACACGCGCGTATTCGAATGCAACGTTGTGTCAAAATTTCAAAGCAATCTGTGAAGAACTTTCGGAGATTTAAGATTTTGAACAAACGATCATTTACATTTTTATTTATATAGTTAGATAAATAGATGATTTTGAACAAACGATCATTTACATTTTTATTTATATAGTTAGATAGATAGATAGATAGATAGATGATTTTGAACAAACGAATATTTACATTTTTATTTATATCGTTAGATAGATAGATAGATAGATAGATAGATAGATGATTTTGAACAAACGATCATTTACATTTTTATTTATATCGTTAGATAGATAGATAGATAAATAGATGATTTTGAACAAACGATCATTTACATTTTTATTTATATAGTTAGTTACATAGATAGATAGATAGATGATTTTGAACAAACGATCATTTACATTTTTATTTATATAGTTAGATAGATAGATAGATAGATGATTTTGAACAAACGAATATTTACATTTTTATTTATATCGTTAGATAGATAGATAGATAGATAGATGATTTTGAACAAACGATCATTTACATTTTTATTTATATAGTTAGATAGATAGATAGATAAATAGATGATTTTGAACAAACGATCATTTACATTTTTATTTATATAGTTAGTTACATAGATAGATAGATAGATGATTTTGAACAAACGATCATTTTCATTTTTATTTATATAGTTAGATAGATAGATAGATAGATAGATGATTTTGAACAAACGATCATTTATATTTTTATTTATATGGTTAGATAGATAGATAGATAGATAGATAGATGATTTTGAACAAACGAATATTTACATTTTTATTTATATAGTTAGATAGATCGATAGATAGATAGATGATTTTGAACAAACGATAATTTACATTTTTATTTATATGGTTAGATAGATAGATAGATAGATAGATGATTTTGAACAAACGATTATTTACATTTTTATTTATATGGTTAGATAGATAGATAGATAGATAGATAGATAGATAGATAGATAGATAGATGATTTTGAACAAACGATCATTTACATTTTTATTTATATGGTTAGATAGATAGATAGATAGATAGATGATTTTGAACAAACGATCATTTACATTTTTATTTATATAGTTAGATAGATAGATGAGCGAAATTTCTCTAGCTTGTATTTATTAATGTAGTATAAGTTAATACGAACTATTCGACATAGATGTCGCCCAAGATTAAACGTGTTTTCCTAATTTAATGCAATAAAATGCAATGAAGCATTCTATAGCAGGCTTGTTAATAATTCTGCTTTTCCCCGTTGCACATGAAACACGGTTTGAATGCATTTTTAACTCTACTGGCGCTCTTGCTCCATTTTCGAGGCAGGCAGTTGACACTTCGTGCAATATCCTATCGAAATGATAGTTTTCAAGCAAAATTAGAATTCTACGTAATATTGATTCGTCGGCAATAACTGTGGCAAGCGTTTGGTACCGACAGCTTTAAGTATTTACATACCAGACTGAAAATACATCGGTTTAAAGTCGAATTTTACAAAAACCAGTCTGCGCTTACCCGACTTCGCCTCAATTGAAAATAATTTTCATGAAGCTGCATTTCATTCCTCTTCGAAGTCTGTGCGCATTACGAATGCACAGAGGCGCGCCAGTCATCAGCATCACGAACATTAGCGTACCACGGTGCGGTACTTTGTATCCGAATGCTTTCCTTCGGGAATGACAGTAATTTGCAATCATGCGACACAAACTTCCGCGTGGTAGGAGGTAGACTGCGTGCGCGACTGCCCGATCGCATGAATTAGAGGGTACAGTTACGCGTGCTGGAACACGCAAGTTCAACCATGATTTTAGGTACCGTTCGCCTCGAAAAATGTGATCATTATGGTAACCGTTGCACCGTTCCTTGGACACAGGTGGACTGGTTTCTTCGTTGCCGGGTAAATCAGTACTGTGGAACGTGTAATTTACTACCTGGTGCTTGGGAGATCCTGGAAACGCATGGCGCAGTACTCAAATCACTTCAATTACTTCAATCACTGCTTAGATCTCGTGGACGTACTATCTTCGCGAAGCCATTACACATCTCATCCCATTGGTAGTATTGTAATTTCTCTGAGATCAACAATTTCACCAGCAACGAGGTTTACGAATCACTTTCCGGCCCAAATGGAGTGAAACAAAGCTGCCGGTTGAACGCAGTTGAAAAGTCACCGTTAAAAAATTCGCGCCCGTTTCGGACGTAACGAGGTGATATCAAAAGAGAGGGAGGAAGAGAGAGAGAAAGCGGACAACGCGAATCGCAGTAGAAGCGTTCTGTCGCTGGTCAGACAGCGGTCGAACAATGGTCGGGTTTCATTTATGGGTCGTTATCGCGGCACAGCCTTTGAGCACTGGCTACTAAAAGGACCGTTGCGCGTATGATTCACGGCCGATTGATCTGTCCGGTCGTAAATTTGTCGATCGATCAGCGAGAATTGCCTAATCGTTGCATACTTTTGGCGTCAACGGTACACGCGGCCGAATTATCGCGCGGCCAGTGAATTAATCTTCCGTGGTGGCCCGCCGGGAGTTCGATAAACCGCCGCGAATTCATTGCGCAGTTATTTCGTTCATATTTCTTCCCCCGCTTTGCCTCTGTATTTTTTCTTTCTCTCTCGCTCTGTCTCTCCCCCGAAACACAAACCCCGGAAAATGTTTTCAATAAATTCCTCACCGCCTATGAAATTATTCTCTCGACGGACCGCCAGCACCCAGACCGAAATTGTTTGGGAATTTTCGAAAATATCGCGCCGCGCTCCCGCTTGTTCATTAACAACCCGACACGAATCGTAAAGGGCAGACACCGTTGATCTTGTAAATTACAAAATTTCAACTGTGCTCGCGTTTCGCACTGTCAATCCAGCTGTATTGCGCCCGCTGCAACCGATATTACGTTTATTAGGAACGCGTTCCTCCACTGCAGTTCTATTTCGACAGTTATTGTCGCGGAAATTCGAGGTATGCTCATTCTCGATTTTTATTGCGACTGTTTTGCGACTGTTTTCCACAGACGGTTCCATCAGCTGTAGCAGGACCATATTGTCAGTCAGCGAAACGGAATAAGATGAACGTTCGACCAAGGATTCATTGAACCCCTTACTCCTCTCGATCGATACGTTCATCGATCACTGTTCAGGGCTGGTTTTGAATGCGCGTCGATATAATCCGAGAGCCCCGGTTTCATCAGGACCCGGCGCGATGGAATCGTCGATCGGAGGTCTCGCGTCGGATCCGAGTCAATAAAGAGGGGAAAAAAGATCCCGGCATGCCTCTGGAAAAGTGGGGTTAGTCATCAAGTATCGGGAGAGAGATGGAGATGCTCGTGGATTCACCGGCAACCGGTGCTTCCGGGTGTAACGGCGGGGGTGGAATCTTCCGAGCGGAGCAGCTTATTGAATGCGATATTGGATTTTTGCCGACATTATGACCCTCCACCTGATACCCGACCGCGAAACGACAAGGGAAATTTAAAACTCGTCATGTCACGGTCAACGGATCTGCGCTCGACGAGGTCTTCGACGTCCTGGACAGCTCTGCTTCCAGTTAGCATGATTTCCCTTCCAATCAGGCATAATTCGTCGGGGTTTAAGACAATGTTACGTATGCGGACGCCACCGTTGGTGACACTCTTGACTCTTCCGGAGATACGTGTCGAAACAGAGGATCTATCTAAGAACAAAGGGCCCACTCAAAATCGAACCATACTGGGGCTCTTGCAGTCGATGTAAGTCGAGTTGCATAATTTTCAAGAACCCAGTTTAATCAGAAGTTCCCACCCTCGTTTAGGCCGATTTTAGCCAGTATAAAAGGGCATCGATTCTTTTCATCTTCGGGCTTCAATTTGAGGAGTTCACGATGCACGCGTCGAGTAACGTTCTAATTTCTGTCGAGCAAGATGAGGAATAGTTCCCCATGAGAGCATAATTATATTTCTACCGGTACGTATCCCATCACGGGATCCTGTGAGTTAGATCCTGTGCGAGTTAGTCCGCGTCACCGCGACATCCTTCACTTAACATTTGTATTCCCAATAAACAAAAATATATTATTGTCTATTCAGAGTTCATCTTTCGAGTATTCGTATTTATATTCGATTTCCCAGTAGTTAGTAGGAGGTTGCACACTTTCGCTACATCATATGCGATTTAAATGTGGCGTTCGTGTTTGACCGAATCGTTGTCTGTCGGATCTCGTCGCCAGTTGTACGCTGGAGCCGTTTTATTGTTTTTTGTCGGTGATCAAACCATGTGTTCTTGATTTGCGTCGTAGAAGCAAGCGTGTTAGACACGTTGAAGATGTATAGATTATGAAGTATTATTTCTGTTATTTTTCGTTGTGGATCTGTAGCGATTATTATACTGAATAAACATTAGTTTTCATAGCCTTTACCACCGACCACGCCATTACTTTCGAACTACAACCCAACAGTTAGTATCCTACGACGATACACCTTTGCCGCTCAAGGTATATTCAATTCATTTAAATAAGTTACGAGTCAGCGGAACCACGACCCGATCCTCTACAATTGGCGACCCGGTGGTGAAAAATAGACACCGGCTAGTCCACTCCTGTGTTCCACACTGAGGCGATCCGTTGATGAAATAGATATCGGCTAGTCCTGGTGCTACCCTATCCTTTATACGTGACGAATCAGTGGTGAAATAGACTTCGGCTAATCCTTGAGCTACCCTATCCTTTAAAAGTGGTGATTCGATGGTGAAATAGATATCGGTTAGTACACTCCTGTGGTCCCTCGAGGCGACCCGGTTGCATAATACACATCGGCTAGTCTACTTTTCCCTATTCCACAGATGTGGCGACCCGGTGGTGAAATAGACATTGGCTAATCCATGAGCTACCCTATCGTTTATACGTGGCGACCCGTTGGTGAAATAGACATTGGCTAATCCATGAGCTACCCTATCTTT
>CM052203.1:1352294-1368660 GCA_028455805.1 Lasioglossum figueresi
CCAGTGGAGTGAGAAGGCACTGGACAGTAAACTGAGTATAAACAAAGGACAGTAATGCGGATTTCACTGTATTGAGGAAAGAGGATGTTCACACTTTATTCTCTTACCTGCTGCCTAGTGGGCCAACGGCTGACAACCAACTGATTCGCGTCTCGGACGCCTCGACCGCTACGCGCTCACACGTCTCATCGGAGAAACTTGCAGCTAGAAAAAACGTAAACAAACGCTCCCGCTTATTCTTCCGACTTCGGGGAAACACCAAGAACATAAACACGCGCTCGTCGTTCGACTTCATAACACACGATTTAACAGTAAACATACTAAAAGTTCCGACTCCTAAAACGTGAGCGGGGTGATTTTTCGCTTATATCTCGGAAACTATGCGTCCCAGCGATAAGACTGTTCTACATAAAATTAAAACCGACAAAATGTTCCACAAGATTGATTCCATTCAATTTTTCGCTATCTCGCATAATTTCCGAGATATCCCCGCTGAAAATTCACTAATTTAAAAAGAAAAATTTTGCCTAACGTATTTTGCCTTATTAAAACGCTATATTATTGTATACGAAGGTAACGATGAACTGACACCGTTGCCTTCTCTCAATATGTACTAGGTAATATTGAGTACCTTGGTTGGAGAATAAATGCGACACCGTTGACTCTGTACACTTTATTACTCCATCTTACATTGAAGTTGATTCGCGATGTATATGTTCGTTTCGGAAAGTCCGTCTCGTTCGTCCGCCTTTTCGATTAGTTCTGCTTCTGTCTCGTCGTGCCCTGTCTATCGTCAGTTTGGTTGTTTTTTCGTGATTGGATGCATTTGGATTTAGGTGGGGAAGTGTAGCGTTTCGTAATTGGACGCGGGTGTGTTGGGAGGAGTCTTTTAAGTTGAGGAGAGTGGGAAATTGTCAGGAAATTCCTTGCTATTGTCTTCGTTCGTCAATGGCGTGATTTATTGTGGAGATTCTGTTCGTCGTTCCGTTGGTTCGGTCGCACGTGCCGTCCATTTGTTTGGGTCGAGACTGTCGAATTGCGGTGGTCATAAACTGATTTTCTCGCAGTAGATTCGCACGTGTTTTTTACGATTAAGATATCTTAAAACATTTCTTTCAGCTATGTCCCGTTAGCTCCCACCCATACATCTGAGGAGGCAGCTCATGTCCCCACCACATCTGGATTTGGTGGTATGTCCTCAGAGAATGTTGTTACGCTGCTCCTTCGGTTGGTGGGAGGCATGAGATGTCCGGTTTGATGTTGGCTACCGATTTAACAAACGATTGGTAACGGTAACCGTCTACAATCAGGACGGTGCTCATACTCCAACAACCCCCACTAAGTCCATAGACTAGTCACGTATTAATCTGGTCATCGGAGAGGGGGTAAACTGTATTGCCCTCGATTTCCTCGATCTGGCGATTCTGATTTTGAAAAATTTGTTTTTTCAGAATTAGTGAATTTTGAGCGCGGATATCTCGGAAACTATGCGAGACAGCGGAAAACTGAATCAAATCAATTTTGTGGCACATTTTATCAGCTTTAATTTTGTATATAGTGGTGTTATCGCTAGGATGCATAGTTTCCAAGATAGAAGCGAAAAACCGAAAGAAGGAAACTTCTATGTGACACCCTGCACCTCGCTCACCTTCTAGGAGTGGGGACTTTTAGTATGTTTACCTCCTAACTAGTACGAACAAAGTTCCAAAGTCAAAAATTGTGTTCCTTCCATTTCCCTCTACATCCCCCTTTTGAGCATTCATTGACTGGACTAATTGTGGAATGGATGTGTCGCGGGTTCTTGATTTTACTATGTTCAGATTGCAATAGGAGCTCGCGAAGAAATCTTATTCTTTAACATTTTGTTAGACTTTTATCTTGAGATCAAATGCGCTACGTGTTCGACGAGAGATTATCCTGATCCTTTAAAACGTCACCGGGACCTCGAGGCTGAATTTCGCCTGGACACGTTCGATCAGGGAGGTAGGGGGACGGTAATTGAAAATTCGCTTGTAATTTAGGTTGGAAAATCTGCGCGCCGCTTTTGAGACACAAAATTGCTGTTCATTAAGCCGTCATTTGCGCCCTTTGACTGGCACCCTCCGCCGGTCGATTCGTTATCGGGGAATAAATTACAAACTGGCCGTGTGCGCAGAAGCTGTTCGCTTGAATATCAACGGGGCAATGACAGAATTACGTGGTAAAAATGGCAAGTCTCTGTTGCTGGTAATTGGCTGGAAATTGTTGATACAAGCTGCAATAATATCCTCCAAAAATCGAAGACCATCCAAATTGTACTCCTCTGAATTAGTTGATGATAAATGCTGTGTATAAATATTTCTATACGTTCCATCGCCTGTAATTAACCAATTCGTTCGTTTGCTTACAGGTGAGTGCACTGACAGTCTGGCAATGAGACGAGGCCAATTCTCCCTGCATTCTTCAGTTGAGTAACAATACTTTTCGAGAAAAATGAATAGTGAAAACTTGTTTTCCAGAGCTTCATAGAGGGTGGTCCACGCAACTTGCACACCTATAATAACCTCCAAAGTATGCGTTGCACGGAAAAGTTTAGTATACAGAAGTTGCATGGTCCGAAGGGGTACATTATGTAGCGTATGTATTTTTTTTACAGGTGGAAGCGTGTCGGAGATTTGAAGGTCGACTTTGTTTTTTTAAATGGAATACTATAAAGTAAAAAAGTATTGACCTTCGTTAGTCCTAAACCTAATAATTAACGAGTATTTGCACTTTATTTCCTGAACATTTTCTTCGCGTAATTTCAAGTTAGAAATTCAACCTTATCACAGATTTCCGCACGACAGCTGGATGTTTACGCGACAATGTTTATAAACGCGACAACGTCTACTTATGATCCTCAATCTCCTGTCGTGTCCGTAATTCGGTATCGAAGTTATCCTCGGTGTTTGCGCGTAATTATAAGGAAGATAAAAGCAAAAATGAAATTTCGTAATAGCGAAAAACTTGACATGCTTTTAATTTATGGCGAGTGCCGTAAAAATGTAACAAGAGCTAAATCTATGTATGTCGAAAGGTTTCCTGAACGAAATCAGCCATCTCGGTGGATATTCGATAGAATCTGTAAATCGCTTCGGCAAACCGGAAGTTTTAACGTTACTAAACGTAACGCAACGAAAACTGCCACTTCCGATGTAAATACAATCGTTGTCCTAGCATCGGTAGCAGAAAATCCCCATATTAGTACACGGCAGATTTCACGAGGTTCTGGCATTAGTAAAACAAGTGTACTACGAATTCTTCGTAACGAAAAACATCATGCTTATCACCTATCGCTTCATCAGGAGCTCCATGGAACGGATTATGAAAACCGCGTTCGATTCTGCCAGTGGTTTTTGCATCAAACGAGTAACGACAATATTTTTTTACAAAAAGTGTTATTCACCGATGAAGCAACGTTTACTAATCGCGGGCAAGTTAATTTGAGAAACATGCACTAGTGGGCACCAGAAAATCCTCATTGGATGAGAGAAGTTGACCATCAACGTCAATTCAGCGTTAACGCGTGGTGTGGAATATTGGGCAACAAAGTGGTTGGGCCATATTTTATTGATGATCGACTGACGGGGCAAAAATATGCAAACTTTTTGTGTATCGCTTTACCATCTTTATTAGAAGATGTACCATTAAATATTCGCACACAACTCTGGTATCAACATGATGGTTGCGCTGTACATTACGCACGTATTGTAAGGCAAGTACTCGATAAAAAATTTCCCAATCGATGGATTGGTCGTGGTGGACAATTTCTGTGGCCTCCACGCTCACCGGACCTTACTCCTTTAGACTATTTTTTGTGGGGCAAAGTAAAAGATACAGTGTATCGTGAACCACCGACAACCCCTGAGAATATGAAACAACGTATTCGCGAAGCATGCGTTACGTTCGGTGCGGATATGATTCAGAGTTCAGTTTCTTCGTTACTTAATAGATTGCATCACTGTATTAATGTCAACGGATATCGCTTCCAACACTTATGTTAGTTGCGATAAGCTACCAGGTCACCCATGCTAACAAACATTGTCACGTAATCATCCCACTGTTCTGCGCAAATCTGTAATAAAGTTGAATTTATAACTTGATATTATGCAAAGAAAATTTCCAGTAAATAAAGTGAAATTACTCGTTAATTATTAGGTCTAGGACTAATGAAGGTCAGTACTTTTTTACTCAGCATTTGACATTTCTCCATATTTTGGTACAAAAAATATAGCATTCCATTTAAAAAAACAAAGTCGACATTTAAATCTCCGACACGCTTCCACCTGTAAAAAAAATACATACGCTACATAATGTACCCCTTCGGACCATGCAACTTCTGTATACAAAACTTTTCCTTGCAACGCATACTTTGGAGGTTATTATAGATGTGCAAGTTGCGTGGACCACCCCCTGTATAAAAATACGTAGAAGTTCGACGAGATCAAACATTTTTTTACAATACTTCTCGAGAAAAATGAATAGTGTAAGCTTGTCTTCTAGGGCTTCGTATAAAAATACGTAGAAGTTCGACGAGACCTACATTTTTTTACGATACTTCTCGAGTAAAATGAATAGTGAAAACTTGTTTTCGAGGGATTCATATAAAAATACGTAGAAGTTTGACGAGACAAACATTTTTTACGATACTTCTCGAGAAAAATGAATAGTGAAAACTTGTCTTTTAGGGCTTCGTATAAAAATACGTAGAAGTTCGACGAGATCAAACATTTTTTTACGATACTTCTCGAGAAAAATGAATAGTGTAAGCTTGTCTTTTAGGGCTTCATATAAAAATACGTAGAAGTTCGACGAGACCTACATTTTTTTACGATACTTCTCGAGAAAAATGAATAGGGAAAACTTGTTTTCCAGGGCTTCATATAAAAATACATAGAAGTTCGACGAAACCAAACATATTTTTACGATACATCTCGAGAAAAATGAATAGTGGAAACTGGTCTTTTAGGGCTTTATATAAACATACGTAGAAGTTCGACGAGATCAAACATTTTTTTACGATACTTCTCGAGAAAAATGAATAGTGTAAGCTTGTCTTCTATGGCTTCGTATAAAAATACGTAGAAGGTCGACGAGACCTACATTTTTTTACGATACTTCTAGAGAAAAATAAATAGTGAAAACTTGTTTTCCAGGGCTTCATATAAAAATACGTAGAAGTTCGACGAGACCAAACATATTTTTACGATACATCTCGAGAAAAATGAATAGCGGAAACTGGTCTTTTAGGGCTTCGTATAAAAATACGTAGTAGTTCGGCGAGACCAAACATATTTTTACAATACTTCTCGAGAATAATGTATAGTGAAAACTTGTTTTCCAGGGGTTCATATAAAAATACGTAGAAGTTCGACGAGACCAAACATTTTTTACGATACTTCTCGAGAAAAATGAATAGTGAAAACTTGTTTTCCAGGGCTTCATATAAAAATACGTAGAAGTTCGACGAGACCTACATTTTTTTACGATACTTCTCGAGAAGAATGAATAGTGAAAACTTGTTTTCGAGGGCTTCATATAAAAATACATAGAAGTTCGACGGGACCAAAAATATTTTTTCAACGAACTTAGGGTATAAATGGGTTACGAAAGAAACGATCAGAGCCGAGAGAAACATTTGTCGCGTCTTGTCCGCGGATTCAGCAAGTGTCTCGATTGGCGGGTAATATTGACTCAACGTGTCGAGTGTTTAATCGTGTTATCGTCGTTTGCTCGGCGTTCGCCTACAGATATTCCTCTATGATCTGCATTATACCGTGTTCGCGTGTAGGCGCGCGCTCATGCACGTGTTTACCAGCAGAAGCACAGAGCCTCTAGCCCATAGCCCCCGGAGGTGCTCGCAGAGGGTCGCTTCTAACCAGCGTTGCAGCTAATTGCACCTGTCATCCTGACATAATCGATCCTTTGCAAAGAGGGGACGAATGGATAGAACCTCGGACCAAACACGCCTCTGTGACGGACGACCGACGAAGACGTTGATCCCGATGAAAACCGGAGCAACGATCCCGTCAACGGCGATCTAGATTGGTCTAGATTGGAGGCAACCGTTTCTCGATCCTTTCTCGATGCTCATTGTAGACACTCTGCTCTCCATTTCATGCATAAACATTCTTTACTGCGAGCTGTATTCGTTCAAATTGTAGTACTTTTCACAGTAATTTCTTCAAATCACCTCTGACACGTAAGGCTTGTTAACAGCGAAAGGGTTAAGGTCGCATCAACAACTATGCTCATGAATAGACTGCAGATGTTTATGCAAATTCGCGTTCTTGGAGGCCAATCAACGGGAACAGAAAAGTACTGCCTTAATTCATGGCTTCGTATGCGCGGAGGATTGTTAAATCTGCATTCAGCTTTCCAGGTATTTTTACTCCACTGCATTTTCTGCTATTGTTAGACGTTGCGATGACTGAATAATTCCAGAAGTTCACAGACTGTGTTAAGACATCGTCGTTAGGTAACACGTCAGCGCCGTGCCAATTTCTGCATTCGGATTCGCGATTCACCAGCCGAAAGAGCCGGGGAGAACGAAAGAGTCGATGGTGTCGTTGAATTTTGGCGAGAGGCGAAAGTTTCGCCGCAGGAAAGTTTTGCGGGCGAGGTTTCGGTGTCGGGTGGACCCGGTCGCAATGACGGAATGTAAAAATGGCTTAAAGTTTGGAATACATCGGTAACCCTGGCCCATTCGGAAAGTTCTCCGATATTTTCTGGCCGATTACGCTTCCGCGCGGAAGTCGCCTAGCAAAAGCGAGCGCATTCGAGGCGAAACGCCGCGCGCCGAGGATCCGAGGATTTGCCGATACGAGAGTACAACTGCAAACTTCGATTTTTTCCCCACCCCCTAAGCCCTGGGTATCCTGGTCCTGGCCGTCAATATTCCCCCGCGATTCCAAAAAATACACCAATATTGACCGAGCTCTCTCGCTCGCGTCGACGAAGATGCCGACGACGGAAACGAAAACGAAAACGCCAAAGAAAATCGACGAGAGTCTACCTTCGAAATCTAATATTTGCACGGCCACGAGAGGATTACGGTGTTACGGGGGTTTAATTCCATTTATCGCGAGCAAGATGGCTCGCATAACTCGCATATTGGAGCGACGAGATTTCGCGTAGTTCCAGTTGTTCCCCTGGCTGTTGGAGACCAGACAGACAATTACCGCGAGACAACAAGAATCGTTCCGACGTTTCAACGTTCGAGCAGCTGACAGTTGCTCCCGATAATAGTTGCTTAAACAGAATCTCCGGGGAGTCGTTCGCGTCAGCTTCGAATCTCGGAATCCGCTAATCGATTCTCGAAAAAGATGCTCTCAATTTTTGTTAATGTAGGTTATAGGTGATAGAGTGACTAGCGAAGTAGAGTGAAACCGCCTGATCAGACAAGTAGAATAAGCACGCTGCACGGCCAGCCAAGTAGAATGTGACAATCTATAGTCAGACCCAGCACAGCGGCGAGGAAACATTTGAAGTAATTTCCAAAATGATTTCTAGATTGAAAATTATTGACATTCCATACAAAATAAATGTATAGAAAATGATAGACATTCCATATAAAATAAATGTATAGAGAATGATAGATCATCAAATTTCCGAAGAAGTCACAAATCAATTCAAACACCTGCTACCGTGTATACGGGGTGAGTCCCAAGAAACAGAACACTTAAATATCTCCGTTACTTTTTGTTGTACAAAAAAACTTCTTAGAACAAAGGTACACTGTTTGAAGGGCCACATGTAACGGTGTAAGGGAAAAAATTCTCAAGGGAATTTTTCTATGAGATTTCAAGGTCATCATTTTTTTTAAATGGAACGATATATCTTCGTTAACGTAATGTTGTAGCTGACAAAATAACGAATTCATCCATGTAACACAGTATGACCTACAAATGACCTTCAACCCAGAAAAATGGAATAAATAAAATTCAACGTGTAAAATTCATTTGCTTTATTTCTGTTATGGAAAATGTTCAAAACTTCCCTTGAGCTGCTATACATTCAAATGTATCGCGATACACAACGTAATAATAGATTCGGTGTTGACAGGAAGACATTTATGATATACCTTCAACTATGCGTTCGTACTATTGTGCGAAACTGTGAGAAATACTTTATCTATCCTGACTAACAAACTTTCTCATCACACTCATAACGTCATCCCTTTGTCTAAGGGCTAGCGTCATCCACTCCCCACCAAACCTTCATAGATAACAAAATCCTTATATGAGACAGACAGACAGAGAAGCTACAAGCGTTTAAGAAGTTAGCGAACGTGAACGACTCGTTATTATACAAAATTGCCCTGTATCTTGTTTGGCAACCTATTCCAAAATAAACCTAAGTTGTGCTGGACGACTGAGAGTTTATTCGAGGATTCACTCCATGTATCCTTTCCTGTGGCATAACAGTACAGAATCGTGTTTATCAACTACTAATTACTCCGAAGACCTTTTTGCTATCAGATTTCCACTGTTTCTAAGATTTCTAATCTATCGGTTTATCGACGAACGTTTCGCAATGCGTTACTCGATGGAAGATAAGATCGATATGATTTTCATTTATGGAGAAAGTCGACAGTGTTTAAGAGAAGCTAATCGTAATCCTGATCGTAATTGTCCATCAGTTTCCGTTTACTCCAATTTGATAAATAAATTCCGTGAAACTGGTAATGTTGAAAATAAAAAATATACGAAGGTGAAGACTGTAAGGAATGAAGCAAACACAATTAATGTTCTGGCAGCGGTGAGAAAGTGGCATTAGTCAAAAATGTGTAGTGCAGATACTCCTTGAACAAACATTTCACCCCTTTCACCTATCAATTCACCAAGAACTTCATGGCAGAGACTTTGTAAATCGTGTGAACTTTTGCCAGTGGGGATTGAGACAATTGATAAACGATTGAGCATTTTTTAATAAAGTATTATTTACCGATGAAGCTTCGTTTACGAATCACGGGCAGATAAATTTAAAAAGCATGCATTATTGGTCATCTGAAAATCCGCGGTGATTACGGACAGTCGACAAACAAAGACCGTGGTCCGTGAATATTTGGTGCGGAATTTTAAACAACCAAATAATTGGACCTCGCTTTATCACCGGAACATTAAATGCAGAAAAATACGTTGCATTTTTACGGGAATCGTTACCAATTCTCCTGGAAAATACACGCTTGGACATTCGTAAAGATATGTGGTATCAACATGACGGATATCCAGCCCATTCTTCCCGTGTCGTAACACAATTCTTGAATAACAAGTTTCCAAATTGTTGGATTGGACAGCTCGCTCACCATATCTTACACCCCTTGGTTTCTATCTATGGGGAAAACTGAAAGACGATGTTTATCATGAACGACCAACCACTGTAAACGACATGAAAGAAAGAATCGTCAGGACTTGTGCGTCGATTCCCTCAGAAATGAATTACACAGCAGAACGTTCCGTAACTTCACGGCTAAATGAATGTATAGAAGCCCAAGGGAATATTTTTGAACATTTTGCGTAACAGAAATAAAGCAAATGAATCTTACACGATGAATTTTATTTATTCCATTTTTCTAGGTCGAAGGTTGTCGAGGATCCTTTAATAGCAGAATAAGAATTGAACTCAATCGATTGTAAAAGAAAACTGTTTATTGATACAGCAAAAATGTAAAGACACGGAGATCACAATTCGAATGAGCAAGGTGTTGCTCGGTTGAGGACTGTTACACGACTACTAGCTAAAAAGGCGAAAGAAGGGAAAACTTTGCCGTGAACCCTGCATCGCC
This sequence comes from Lasioglossum figueresi, assembly GCA_028455805.1. NCBI lineage: Eukaryota > Metazoa > Arthropoda > Insecta > Hymenoptera > Halictidae > Lasioglossum > Lasioglossum figueresi. The sequence continues at coordinate 1,362,100 of CM052203.1, forward strand.
GAAACGGTCAGCAACATGGCTTTTATGGCCTGACCTGAGCCTGCGTCAGGCAGGGAAACTCGCAATGGAAAATTCAGAATTTCAAAATACAATCTCAATAAATGTCATTTGTATGTTATATTGTGTTACTTCGATGAATTCGTTATTTTGTCAGCTACAACATTACGTTAACGAAGATATATCGTTCCATTTAAAAAAACATCGATGACCTTGAAATCTCATAAAAAATAACCTTGAAAATTTGTTCCCTCACACCGTTACATGTGGCCCTTCAAACAGTGTAACTTTCTCCGAAGAAGTTTTTTTGTACAACGAAAAGTAACGGAGCTATTTGGGTGTTCTGTTTCTTCGGACTCACCCTGTAGATGAATTCTTCGACCCTAATTGGAGAAATTTCGCAGCCACTCGTACAAGCGATCTCGCATCAGCTTGATAGCGATCCATCGGTGAAGATCATCGAAGAATTACAGTAATTCCCGGCAGGTAATCCGTACGTGGATCATTAGGATTTAACGCGGCATCGAGAACACGGGTTCTGAAGTCGAGCATAGAATAGTTGCGGTAAAGGCACTCGGTAAACTGCGATATTGAGTGAGCTATTCCATAATGGGTATTTACTGGCCAGAGCCGGTACAGTGTCGGCTGCCGACCCATGCGAAGCAAGCGATGCATCGCGATGCATCGAGCATATGCGACCTTATATACAGGATGCACACGCGCCTCGATGCAGCGTATACAGGGTGCGGCACCTAAAACAGGTCACCTGAATAAATCGTTTGCTTTTGAAGATAGACAAAAAAGGATCAGACCAAACTTACTTGACATCGAGGGGCTCGTAATCCGATGTCATTAATTTTTTTATAGATGGAGACGTCAAGGAGATACGAAGGTCAACTCTGTTTTATTAAATGGAACGGTATGGTTTTTTTATTTACATTCTGATAGTGTATTTCAAGACGAATACAATGACCTATTACGAAGGTCATTCAAGGCCACGCAAGGTCAACTGCAATAGAAAATAAAATGTCTCAAAGCACTCTTCAAATACTTTTGTGTCTTCTCTGGTTGTTGGCATACTGCTCTTCTATATATTGGTAAGGGTCGCAGAACATAAATAAACATACCATCGCATCGTATGCTTACCTGTATCCAGAAATGTTATTAGTAGTTTCACTACCTACCAGAGTACGGCTTCGAAATATTCAATCCGAGTGTTCAATTTTCAAGAATGCGTTACACGATAGCAGAGAAAGTGGAAATGGTTATCATTTATGGCGAATGTCATAGAATTATGAGGAAAGCGGTACGCGTGTATGGTGAAAGATTTACCGATCGTAATAGTCCTTCGCTTTCTGTCTTTGCAAACATTATAAAGAAGTTTCGAGAAACTGGAAATGTGGATAAGAAAAAACGCACTCGAGCCAAAAAAGCAACCGACGATGGAAACACGATAAACATTGTAGCGAGTGTAATACAAAATCCACATGTTGGTACGAGGCAACTTGAACGCGAGAGTGGCATCGGTCAACGAAGTATTTTGCGAATACTTAAAGTTAACAAATTTCACCCATTCCACATTTCGCTGCATCAACAATTAAGTGAAAATGATTTTCAAAAACGTTTACAGTTTTGCGAATGGGGCCTACGGAAACTGCAAGACGATCATATGTTCTTGAATAAAATTTTGTTTACGGATGAGGCCACATTTACAAACCACGGACAAGTTAACTGTCGCAACATGCGTTACTGGTCGGTAGATAATCCACGATGGCTACGAGAAGTGGACGAGCAGAGACCTTGGTCTGTCAACGTCTGCTGCGGCCTTCTTCGTAATAAAATAATTGGTCCATATTTCATCGATGGCACGCTAAATAGTCATAAATACGAGAGAATCTTAAAAGAAGTTTTGCCAGAATTGTTAGAGGACATTTCATTGGACATGCGACAGTCCATGTGGTTCCATCAAGACGGATGTCCTGCTCCTTCAGCTCGAAATGTTACACAATTACCGAACAGGAGATTTGAAGGTCTTTGGATTGGTCGATCGGGAAGTAATAAATGGCCAGCACGTTCCCCAGACCTGACACCGCTAGATTTTTATTTGTGGGGAAAATTGAAGGAAGAAGTGTACCGCGAAAAACCAACAACCACAGTTGATATGCAAGAACGTATAAAAAGAGCTTGCTCTGTAATAGATACAACTGAAATTTGTCAGGCAGTATCGTCGCTATTGCAACGTTTTAGATTATGTCTCGGTGTTCAAGGTCGACATTTTGAACACTCAAAGTAGCAGCGAATACGTACATAACATGTTACATGTAAATCGTCGTAGCGTTCGAAGAGTGCTTTGAGACATTTTATTTTCTATTGCAGTTGACCTTGCGTGACCTTGAATGGCCTTCGTAATAGGTCATTGTATTCGTCTTGAAATACACTGTCAGAATGTAAATAAAAAACCATACCGTTCCATTTAAAAAAAACAGAGTTGACCTTCGTATCACCTTGACGTCTCCACCTATAAAACAATTAATGACATCGGATTACGAGCCCCTCTATATCAAATAAGTTTGGTCTGATCCTTTTTTTTCTATCTTCAAAAGCAAGCGATTTATTCAGGTGACCTGTTTTAGGTGACGCACCCTGTATACTCTGTAAAAATTTGAGGCAACCGAAAATTTCCTTTTAACCGATACGAAGACCCTCATCTATCAATTCTTTTTAAATTGATTATTGTTACAGACAATTATTAATGCAGTTTGGAAGAGATAGATTGCAAAACACAGTTTGCATTAAAAAAATCTGAAAAAATTCTCAAAAATGCGCCGTAAGATCCAACATATGTCACATTTTTTTCAGATTCTTTTATTGTGGGGGATCATTGTGAAAAGACACGACAAACCAGAAAATTCGGTTTTTCTGTCAGCTTTCGAATAGTTCGATAGTCGGAAAACCTCTAAGTTTTTGACCATTCGTGCACTGTTTGTAGAGTTTTTTCAGCCGAAAAAATCTGAAGTGGTAACGGGGAACTTTTGCACAGTACTGTACACGTTACGCGCACAAGCGGTTTATAAAGGGAACCGGCCGCGTACATCGCGGAAAACGTTCAACTATCCGCGGTCGCAATTTGTCTTTTCCCTGTCCATGTATTTTGCTGGCCGCGCCGCAGCGGTTCGTTCGCGAGAGCACAGTGATTGCGTGCTGTTCGTTAACGGGCTCATAATTTCCTTAGCTTGCGAACTATTGCCGGTCAACTACAATTTTTTCCGTGTTTTATCGGGTCTGTGCAGACGATCGCGTTGCACCGTGCGCGTTGCGTCGCGTAAAACGGTCTCGTGCAGACGCATCGTTGCAATTTCATTGCGGATCTTTATGCGTTTTCACTGTCGGCCGAACTCGCGGGAAACATCGAGTAACAGATACCGCGGGATGCTCTTGTAATTGCTATTTTATTGGCTTCCTTTTGCGTGGATGGTTTTCAGGTGGGCTCTTTTGTTTTCCACTTTGTAATTCGACTGTCTCGGTGAAATGCGTTTTATGCATTTTATACGTTTAATCAATCGTTCCGACTTACCGGGAACGTTGACGAATTTGAAGCAGCGTCTTGGGAGCGGAATGATAAACGTCTGCAGAGTTGTATAGTAAATCTTATCTGTGTCGGTTTTCCATGGTTCGCGTTTGTTTGACGAATCCGCCATCAGCCGCACGATTCACCGTGCAGAATTCGAGTCTGGCGTGCTCGGCCGTCCATAAATGAATTATTGAACGCCATTATCGAGTGTGTATCGGGGAATCTGGTCGCCCCTCTCGCGAAGAAACTGCAGCCTGAAAGGAGCCGGCGGTCTGTGACCGACGGAGAAGAATGGCCGGCAGCTGTGGATCGTCGAACGGGTTCCTCGTCACATTACTTATTTACCGGTGACTAATGTCGCCCATTCTGCCACGGAAATAACGATTGCTGAACACCTTTTTCCGGCACTCTGAAAAATTCACATTCGACAAAGCTACGATTACGTATTAACGAGATTTGGTACGTTCCTGGCCAGGCCGAATCTTATTCGGTTAAAGTGGGAACGTTTAGCGCAAGTTTCACGGAATTAATATAATAAATATCTCGGCGGAAAGGAAATAGCGACGCGGACGTTACGCTAGCTGCGACGATGGTAAGAGCACCAACAACAAGAACAACAACAACGGTTACACGTAGAAGCAAACTGGCATGTGCTTATTCCGGTTAGGCGAAAACAAGCGTACAAGGTATTCGTTGGGTGGAAGTTCGACTTCCCGTGGCGAGCCGCGGCTCCAGCTTAATGACTGGCACGGTTATAACGCTGCGGAATAACAGCGGCGACCAGTAATAACCGTAACTGATAGTAGCAGACACGCGGTATGTCGTGCATTTACACCGTTATACTCTTTCCGCGATACCGGGAACACCGTTTCGTCTCTGTGCCTACCATGCTTAGGCGAGGGAGTGTTGTTGCATCCTTAATTGCTACGTTAATTAAGACGCGAGCAGGTAAAACCTCGATAATAAATATATCGGAAGAATTTAAGAATATCACATCTTTCGTTATCTCGCCACGGAACATTTACGCGCGGGGAATATTTCATTCATATTCAGGTCGATGTCGCGTCAAGAAAGTCTGCAGGAATTTCGTTAATTAGTTGACTGCGACGGGAATCGCAGTCAGGCACAAGTTTCCGAGGAAGTTGCAGCTGCTCGGTGATTTTGGTGTCTCCTATAGTCGACGCTTATTTCCGGCGCGAGAATTAAAATCTACTTAACAAGAAAGTTAAGTTCTACGGCCGGGATAAACATGCACATCAAGGGCCAAAAACTTGCGAAGTCCCGTTGGAACGCGGTCTGATGCTCTCGCAACAGCATTCAAGGAACAGTTAAGTTTGCTCCTCGCTGTGCCACAAGGTCTATGCGAGTAGCTGTTTCAGATTTCTAGGATTAGAAACGCATGAACTGTCTAAAGTTTTGCCAGTGTGCCGCGAGGACGTTTGGGCCAGCTGAAAGCCGGCTCGAGAAACGCGACCAATTCGCATAATTTATCATTTGCACTCGGAGCTGTTCTAATTCGAAAACCGAATTTTTCTTCGTACAACGCTTTCAGCAATTTATTGAATGCAAATCTAATAATGCAACAAATATTTTGTATAATGGTACAAGAATTACACGGTCCAACAAATTTCAACTTAATGCAAATATTTATGAATCTCGTTTAACGCTTCCCCTAATAATGTTGCGCGGGCAAATAAAATATCAAATATTATAATTAATAATAAATTATCGTATACTATATCATATTGCGAGCGATAGAATTAAGGTGAACTTACAAGAGATAACACGGTCCAAAAAATCTCAACTTATTTTGGTTATTTAGATTCCCACTATGCGATTCTTATAGAATTTTTCGCGCTGATTCTGTACTAGACGTACAGTTTAGAGAAAATTGAGTTTAGAAAAAAGACATACTCTTCAACTTTGAACAAATATTGTAATGTTATTATAAAAGATATCGAATTGTTCTATACAGCAAAATATTCTGTAGACTTTCCCGAATACAGTGATATTCAATATTAATATATTATGAATGTTTACGCAATCATTAGAGATTGAAAGACACCACTTTTGCACCCATTTTTGAGGATATTTTAAAATTTATATAAAAAACTAAGGATCCAGCGGAAAATCGAATTATACCACGCGATAGAGCAGACTTTTATCTTGAGAAACCACCCTTTCAAGTTTCCAACGTTGACGTTTTTTTCGATCCAGAAAGCAAAATATCTTCGCCCGACATGAATTGTTACCATTGGTGCTCTTAAAAGTCTTACTTTTACGTTTACGACGCGTAATTCTCATTATTCGGCAGCATGTCGCGAAGCCGCGAGAAGCAATGGACAGGCGACAGTGCTGCCACCTATCGTGGCTGTCGATATGCTGCCGAATAATGAGAATTACGCTTCGTAAACGTAAAAACAGGACTTTTGAGGATTTGCGAATCTTAAAGGAGAAGGTGGTATAATATACTCACCTACTTTTGTACACCCTCTTAAAATTTAATTCGCAACTGGACTGTGGATTCTATGGATTTATGGATTGCAAGGGTCCGGGATTCCACTCCTGATTTCTCAATAATGCAAAGACGGGGTTTCTTAGCAGTCAAAATCGCTAAAAGAAAGATCAATCTAGGGGTCTATTTGCTTCAAAAGTCCTACTTTTACGTTTACGACGCGTAATTCTCATTATTCGGCAGCATGTCGCAGAGCCACGAGAAGCAATGGACAGGCGACAGTGCTGCCGCCTATCGTATCTGTCGATATGCTGCCGAATAATGAGAATTACGCGTCGCAAACGTAAAAACAGGACTTTTGAGGATTTGCGAATCTTAAAGGAGAAGGTGGTATAATATACTCACCTACTTTTGTACTCCCTCTTAAAATTTAATTCACAACTGGACTGTGGATTTTATGGATTTATGGATTGCAAGGTTCCGGGATTCCACTCCTGATTTCTCAATAATGCAAAGACGGGATTTCTTAGTAGTCATA